>JAOWCC010000064.1:12141857-12299538 GCA_030867875.1 Actinernus sp. WN-2022 | reverse complement strand
CCTTCGTTCTATTACGGTCTTACACAAATTTTAGAGAATTATAAATAAACGCTTCCTTTGAGAGCAGTTAGGAAGTTGCCACGATGCTAGCTAGTGCACATACCATGTACTGGTATCTTATGCCGAAGCTTTGTACTCAGGATCAGGAGAGCACAAGGATAGGAATATTTCATTTCGCCATCAAGAAGAAACTCAGAAACACTTCGCTGAGTTATCTATGGCGCCATAGTTAATTGAGTAGAATGGTTAGGAAAACCGCAAACTTCAAAGGGGCTAATAACAAAGGCGCTGCGATTTAGGTTGGAAGGGTTGTAAGACAAAATATTATGGACGTCATAGCTCATTAGCGTCCCCGGAGCGACTGACCCCATACGTTTCTATTGGCTGATTGATTAACATATTCCAATATCTATTGTGTTTTCTGCACGGTCACGGTTGAATAAAACGAACAAAGACCTATAACAAAGAAGGTCGCTGGGTTTCTTAACCATTCTCCCTATTAACTATGATCAGAAAGAAATGATTTAAGATTCTATTTCAAAAGCAGCTGTTTATTCAAGTTAGGGGCGGACCATTAGAAAAGTGATGGGGGGGGGGGGGGGGGGTGGGCAAAAAGCAAAAAAAATAATTCATGCAAGCAAAAATCAAGAACCCCGTCTTCTACGAGGTAGGTAATAATCCATGGTTGAGCACATTATCCAGACAATGGGTCTTGGGGAAATCCCCCCAATCATTGGAAACAGTCATATTTTCGTGAAACACAAAACCATAGTAACAATAATATATCCTTTTATTTTCTGCTATTCAAAATATCACATAAATTAACAACTACTGTATAATTATAAGATTAACTTGCAGAGAATCCCTGGCAGGATCGAGAAACTGGATTTATCGTGAGACAAAGCAATGCACTTTGAAACAGTATATTTGAAATAGTGACTCAATTAGGGAGTGTTCATTATTATGGCTTGGGGGGGGGGGGGGGGGTCGGTTAAATTATGGGGGGGCAACAAAAGTTTTAAGTGCTTTTTTAGGGGGGTCATCAAAGATTTTACCTACTCCTTGGGGGGTCATCAAAGTTTTGACATACTGTAAAATGAAATTGCTGTTGTAATGCTATGCCAATGTTTAGTCTCCAGAACACTGGAAACCAGTGTTTCAGAGAGCAGTAAAATCTCAAAAATTTTGGCTCAGGCCTTCGGCCCTCGCAACATATAAAAAATGTATTCTGCTTTGTTTACTTTATACACAGGATGGTATTCTCTAAGTTCATGATCAAAGGCACATCCCCAGATAATGCATCGGTGTCCAGGAGATTAGTTTAATGCCAATGCTGAGCTCTTTTTCATTAACGTATTTGAGACTACGGAACAATGCAATATGATGCACTAGAATGCAATATAATGCACAAACAGGAGCACATTACCAATTAATGGTACAATTTCAAGTACCCATCCGGGAAGGACGGTGAGGTAGAGATTTCCAGAAGAATACATGTATATACGTGTTTTCTACTAAACAAAGGTAATGTATCATGGAAAATACCATAAATCTAGAAACATTAATAGTAAATTTAATAGATTACATGTACATATGCAATTTGCATTCTTTCTTGCACATCCATCTTTTTTTTAGGGGGGGGGGGGCAATAAAGTTTTGAGCAATTTTATAGGGGGTCATTTAAGTTTTAATTCATTCATAGGGGGTCATACAAGTTTTAACAAGAGAAGCAGATGAAATGCCGACCCCCCCCCCCCAAACCATAAATAATGAACACTCCCTTAATTATGTCAATTATGTTATTGATGCATTTGGCTTTATGCTGCTATATAAAAATATGGAATGAAAAAAAATATTCGTGCAGGCCGATTACCCACCCAAAAAAAATTGTGCACCACTAATTCTTTTAAAAAAAAATTCGAGCAAGTCAGAAAAGTCCCACCCCCCCCCCCCCCATCACTTTTCTAATGGTCCGCCCCTTAATGTATTTAGCTTCAGTCGCACATGGTTGAAGATTATCGATTTATCCGGCAGCAACAATAACGCCAGTATTATCACTTATTAATATTATATTATTATTAATATTAAGTAATATTTATTCATAAGTTACGCACGAGTTAATATTATCATTTATTTATTTTACTATTCATTTTAACTCCCAGTATGGTGTAAATACTGTTTCCAGGAGTATCCCATTAAAGCCTCGGGCAGAATGTCGATCTCCCTTGTCAACACATGCCCAAAAAAGGTTTCCGGGGTCCTTTTGGGGATTTAATTTCCAACTCATTTATTAAGAAACAGGAAAGAGCCAACATATGTTTGACAGGCTATTTTTATGGAAGTTAAAAATCCTGTGTCGATGTCTGTTTTTGATAAATGGATCGATATGTGCAGACACATGTATAGTCGTCAAGAACCGAGAAACGATTTTCAGAGAAAAAATAGCTCGAAAACCCAAGTTAGTATAGGTAATCAAATGGGTACGAGTGAAATTAGGGATAAATTACACAAGTGAAATTTATCCCTAATTTCACGAGTCACTATTTGATTACCATTTATATTATGGAGGGCAAATTACGATCCAGCAAAACATTATTCTAAACGCGCGTGGGGGGCGTTTGAAATATTACAAATTACGCATGAAATTTCAAGTTGAAATTAGGAATTAATTTGTCCTCTATGGTATTACTGTGAAAACGAATCCGGATTTTCTCCCTGTTTGATTATTCTGAATTGTCTATAATCTGGAATTCGACATATTTTTTACGGGGAAAAAACCGGAACCGAAATCGGAATTACGTTCAAACCCGGGCACGGTACCGCCGCACATCACACCGCGGCAAAACGTCACACGCATGTGTATTTGCTATTTCTTGTCCGCGCGCGGCCGCCCCCAGGTTCTCGCGAAAACTGAAATGAAACAACAGGCACATGCCGTGATTTTAACGTTTCTGCTTAAAAGTATTCATTTGTGAACTGTTTGTCAAAAAATAAGAAAACTACTTAAAAGCTAAGCCTAAGACTTTAACAAGTTGAAGTTTTCTTAATTTGTATTTCATTGTGAGTTTACTAAGTTATAAAATTATTTACTAAAAAAGTTGAAACCCTCGGTAATTTGTATTTGATAGCAGAGCCTTCGTTCTTTTGGCCAGCGGAGCATACCGTTTTGCCGCGGTGTGGCCGCACACATGTATTACGTCCAGGAGTATTACGTCATAAACAAGAGTGCCCTTCCCCCAGTGATACACCTCCTTACCTGCTAACGGCAACAACGCCATGGCAAATGCCTGTGTATACAGCGTAGTTTCTGAATGCTGATAATTCAAGACCGAAATCCGCCCAGCTATGGAGGGAGAACAAACAGGCTGCTACCAACGCGGATTGGAGGCGTGACATTCCAAGCCGTTGCGTCCCGATGTACCAGGTCATGGCATGGCGGTTAAGATGATGAAAAACAGCCACCGGAACGCCAAGAATGAACTTATGTAGCTAAAGAAAAACAGAACTTCGCTTAGGCATTATTCCGGTATCATAAAAATCTTTAAAGGAGATACTGCCAAAGCAGTACTCCCAACCGAAGCACGTAGTACTTCGAATTATCATAGCGTTTATACAGGCTTATAATCCATTAAATATTTTCTCTCGTGCGTGATTGGTTGAATACGTGACGTGCCCGATATTTTCTATTCTCGCGAGCGGGAAATATCAGCAGTTATAACCCATCAAATATGTTCTCTCGCGCGTGATTGATTGAATGCGTCACGTGACCCGATATTTTCTCTCCCCGAGCGGGAAACATCAGCTAATACACGTATAACCGTATAAGCCCGCGTCAAATAAATTATTTGAAGGATGATAACAACAATAACCTACTTTGTGGCGTCGAAATATGCCCTGATATTTCGTCCGCGGACATTATCTGACCTTGAAGCTCACAGTTTCCCTCGAGCTTCGCTCTCGGAAACTGCTGGTTCTTTTCTCGGATCAGATAATGTCCGCGGACGAAATATCAGGGCATATTTCGACGCCACAAATAGGTTATTGTATTTATACACCCCCTGAGAGCGAACAAGCGCGCGTCAAAGAAAATATTTGATGGATGATAACAACAATAAATATGCCCTGATATTTGTCCTTGGACATTATCTGATCCTCGAAGCGCGCAGTTTCCCTCAAGCTTCGCTCTCGGAAACTGTTCTCAGGGCACAAATAGGTTATTGTATATTCCGCGCGATCTTGGGATAATTGAAAATACACCCCCTGTGCTGCCTCGTCCCCAGACCGTCTAAATATGCGCTCGACCCAGGCGTTTCACGCTACGCTCGTTCGGGATCGTGAGGATATCGCTCGGGATTAAGACATTTGCACGCCTGGGAATGAGGCAGCCCTCTGTGAGTGTAGCGCGCGAAAGGGCTGCTGCAAAATAAACTATTTGAAGGATTTTAAAGACAATATACTATTACGTAGCGTTGAACTATGAACTGACATAATTTGTCCTTGGACATAACTCGTAGTTCTCAGAAACTGTTCGCTTCTCGGAAACTGTTCGCTTCTCGGAAACTGTTTCCTTCTCGGAAACTGTTCGCTTCTCGGAAACTGTTTCCTTCTCGGAAACTGTTCGCTTCTCGGAAACTGTTTCCTTCTCGGAAACTGTTCGCTTCTCGGAAACTGTTTCCTTCTCGGAAACTGTTCGCTTCTCGGAAACTGTTTCCTTCTCGGAAACTGTTCGCTTCTCGGAAATTGTTTCCTTCTCGGATACTGTTCGCTTCTCAGAACAGATAATATCCGCGAACAAATATCAGTGCATCATTGTTTACATATTGATGATCTCCTTTATAAATAGATTTATCTTCAACTATACTGAATATAACCTGCCATTACATAGTTATTATATTTGCGCGCTGTAGGTCTCTAAATTATCGCCGAAACTCTTTTAAACCCACGATCAGCTTTCTAAATCTGCGCTGTAGCTTTCTCAATCTGCGCTTTAGCGTTCTTAATTTGCGCTGGATATAGCTCGCTAATTTGGTGTTATAGCTCTCTCAATCTCGGATAAGCTCCCTAAAACTGCGCTGAACCTCTTTAATTTAATTTTGAGTTGTACATAGCTCTTTCAATCTCCACTGTAGCTCTCTAAGTATGGTATAAAGCTCTCTAGATCTGCGCTGTAGTTATGCAAATCTGTACTGTACGTAGCTGTTTATATCCGGCTGCACTGTTAGATCTGCGCTGTAGCTCTGTAGATATGTAGCTCTCTAGATCTGCGCTGTACGTAGCTCTAGACCTGTGCTGTAGCTGTCTAGATCTGCGCTGTAAGTAGCTCTATGAATCTGTACTATACGTAGCTCTTTTAATCTGTACTGTACGTAGCTATATAAATCTGTAATGTGCGTAACTCTATAAATCTACACTGTACGTAGCTCTGTAAATATGCACTGTACGTAACTCTATAAATCTGTACCGTATGTAGCTCTATAAATCTGCGCTCCCTGATCTTTGTACCAAAAAGGGGTCACTTCTAGTTACTTCCTACCGATACCAAAGTCAACAAGCGTCGGCGTATCTGGGTCATCGTAAGCACTCGACCATAGTACGTATCTTATTTATTTTTACTTTACATTCCAAATCCTGTTTTGTTTTCCCCTCTTTCAACCTGAAAAGAAGCCGCTTACATATACAATCCGTGTGTGTCAGGCTTAATATGTCTGCATATCAGATAAAGTAGCTACTCCGAAGGAACTCTATTATCTCATTTGCAGACACTGAGTATCATGAACAAACAGGAAACAGACAGAACAAAAGCAAACACCGAAAAGATGCGATGGTGGGCACGAAACCCTGGGGGAAGGGTATATAAGCTATACGGGTATGTGCTACCCCAAAGGGTGTGGTAATAAATTTCGCATTTTTAGTCTGGAATACTGCGTATGATATTGACCACGGTATTGACAGGTAGTATGAGACCGATATTTCTCTTGTTGGGAATGGGGATGCAGGTTGGCGCAGTGGTTAAACACTCGCCTCACACCGCTGCGGTCCCGGGTTCGATTCCCGGCTCGGGCACCGTATGTGAGTTAGGTTTGTTGTTGATTCCTTATCTGTATTCGATGATTTTTCTCCGGGTTCTCCGGTTTTCCTCCCTCCGCAAAAATCAACCGCGAGTCGAGTGTAGTGTGTCCAAAACAGTTAATGTAGTGGGAGTGTGTGAGGAGTAAAAGCAGGCCACCACCAGCTTAAGCTGTAATACTCAGCCTGCTATAACAAACAATTTTTTTATTGTTACGAAATAGACTATACGTACAGGTCTGAAAATCGTAGATTTTTGTTTGTAATAGGATCAGGATTTTGAGACCCGGGCTCGAAACGACCTATTCCAGGTACTTTTGACTATCAGTTGTCAGTATACATACCACACAATTGAACGGTGCTTTTTGCGCGCTCTGATTGGCTACTTAAACGCAGAATATCCTGCACTATTCACCTTCCGGCTTGGGACAAAAGGATGCATCTCTTTGTGTAACGATCATTAATCACGTGACCTACGAACACGGCCTTGTATAAAAAAATAGGTCCGCATTTGCGAACATTCCTTTCTCGAGAAAGAAAATGAAAAAGTCATCTGAGCAACGCTGTCCTTTGAACCTTCGTATATTTGGATTTTAAATAAATTTAAATTTAAAACTTTATTTCCACTCGTCGAACTTATAGTTAAAGATTATTTGAACTTATAGTTAAAGATTAGTTAGATTCTTAAAGACCTCGAACTTCCGGTGTGGATCGCGTAGTCAGGTAATTCTTCTTGTATAAAGGAGACCGAACAACTCAATAAAAGAAGTTCTGCTTCGTGACTCGGTGTGTGCGTCGTTCGCGGTGCCTGCCGGCCGTTGAAGGAAAATAAATTCGACGGATTAATCCAAAACTGGATTCTTAGAATTTATGATCCGAGGGTTTCTTTGGGAAAGGATTCGAAAAAATACATGTGGATAACCACATATAACCACCAAAATTAACTCGAAGTGACTGGTTTGTCTTTCAACACTCGAGAAATATCTTAAATTGCCAGATATCTTCTCGGAAAACAAAATAAAAACAGTTTGCCTCCATTTTCGCCGCGCGAACTGCATATCATTTCCGGATTCTTTGTTTCTTTCGGTAAAGAAACGCGCGCGTGCGCAAATAATTCACTTGTTAATGGCTCTTTGAAATTTTCAGAACTAATTTGAGGGGAAATAATTGTTAATTATAATAGTTAATGATTTCCACAAGTAATATTGTCTGACGATCGGAATGAAACTGACGGGTTCACTGATTCACTCCCTGCATGCCAACCCGAAACCCTCGGGTCCACTCAAGGAACCTCACTCCCACACCATGTAAGCTACACTGAAAACGCTGCAAGCTGGCGAAAAAATACCGAAGAGGAGTTGATGGTTTGCGAAACTCAAACTCGAACTGCTTAGGGTTAGACTGCAGCGGCAATGAGTATGTCCTCTCGGACAATTTTGCTTGAATGTGTCTTTAGTCAATTGTTAAGTGCTGTCTGGGATGTCCTCAGTCAAAGTTACAAGCAGAAAATAAAGGAAACTGTGTGGTGTTGGTCATTTTTACTGTGAAAACTTAAAGAAAACACCATCCAACCATTAGGAAAGGGGAAGACAACATATATTTGAATCATAAATGTGAGAACTTTCCTCACGGTTGATTTTCATTGAAATCCGGCAAACCATAGTTAGTTTGCAATTGATCAAAACTAAATTAAAACTTGAAAAGTTATCTAATGAAAGTTCATACTTCGATGGTCTTCTATTGAATTTATGATAATCAACCAATGAAATTATGAAGTTTCCTTCCACTATACCACAGTAAGCCCGGTCAGATGATTCAATTTTTTAATTTTTCAATTTTCCTATTGCCTCTGCCCGAATAGTCTCCCTCGCAGCCTCTTTTAGTGTCGGGCTCCCTGTGCTCCCTCCGCGAGGGAGACTACTGCCCGAATGCTTTGGAGTAAATTATAAAGAGTGCTCTTCGACTATTTTCCACACATCTTTAATGGACAGCTTTGTTGGTTTGGTTAGTTGCTTGTCGTTAGCTAGCCGTTTGTCCAAACTATGTTGAGTTAAATTCCTACGAAATTTTTTTTTTTTTTCAATGCTAATTAGCCAGAGCAAAATATTTAGCTCAGTCGTCCGAAACGGCCCGAATATTGATACACGTAACAAACATCAGGGAATATCATTTAGTACTTAAATGATACCGAAGAAACCGCAAGGTTCGTACCGCCGAAAAATAGAATTACCAAGGAGCTGATAAGTATAACCTATAAACCAAATACTTCTGCCTCAACCAGATAACTTTGGTTCCGAAGCCATGCTTGACTAATGCTTTGTATGTAAATTCACTTCATAGGAAATTGAATAACGTAAGATATTTTTTGGTGTTTCCGTTTCTGTTTGACCAGGCTTCAATAACGTGAAATTCCAATAGAACAGATAGAATAGGCTAGTATTCGACAGGAGTTAAACGAACCAAAGACTCCGGACAATTTAGACTTCGAATAAATCCTTGGTGCAACTTTGAGACTCACAGTTTATTTTTAATTATTACAGGGGAGCTCAGGAAAAATATATTGAAATACAGAAGAAAAAGCTTCTGGCGCATAGCCAGTGTGACAGAATAAACTGTAACAATGAAGAAAGACTGATTATACGGTATATTTTATAATGGTATAATATATATTAACCAATATTTCGGCTGGCACGGCCAACCTTCTCACGCAAGAAAACGTTAATTCCGATCCAGAATTACTAAACCAACCTCATCAGCCAAACCCATTTATCTTGGATTAGCTCAATCGTGTTATGTTATTGATAAGATTTCGTTTTGGGTTTGTAATCGTTGCGTTTCTTTTGGATATCCCAAAAGTTATTACGAACAGCGGTATTTATGCATGTGCGACATTAGACTAATTAATACTCAAAATCAGACATTACGTTTTTAAAAAAACTGGAAATTCATGAAAATTCATCCGGATCACTTGGGAGTTTTCCCAAACAAATGGACGACTCATCGCTTAGTATATGTATTGCTAGAATGGCATTTATACTTCTATCAAGGCATAGAAACTAACTATAGTAATACCATACGTGTTTGAACGGAGGTGTTCTCAGGCTTCCCAAGTTCATAATAACAATAGGCTTTCATGTTTGTTGGAACATCCGGCTGACGTTTACCTGCAATCGCGCGAACTCCCACAAACTCAATTGCCGGATATCGTTAATTAAATTAATAGGATTTCCCTTTTTGGTCGACAAAAAAGTCCACAAAAATGTGAACTTGAACCTTATGTATTTCCAGTGAACTTGCCTTGAAGGCCTTGGCCTCGTATCCCTCTTCAATTAAAAAATCACGAGTTCCTTTATTTTAATCACAAGCGGTCTTTATATCAGATGTAATGCCTGGAATTATCTCATTCAACATACCAATTGGCCAACCTATAGACTTTCCTGCAAACTCGCCCTCTGATTGGCTACTCGACCGGTTATACCGTGGTCGCGCATGAGCAGAAACAAATGACTTAGGAAATGGCTTTTGGGGGGAATTTTTCAGCATGTTTTCTCGAAGTAAGTCGAGGGCTAAATTGGAGAAAACCTAGCCTAGCTTTCTTATGCTAAAACAATTAGACTTCTCGCTCTTAGTTTCTATCCAGAAGAGAGCATTGCCTTGTATTTTTCCGGGGGTTTGCTATACCGACGCACTAGCTCAGGCAGGAATTAGTTCTATCCATGACCATCACGAAATGTTAACTAGGAAACAGTTCGATCCAAGCTATAAGCTAGCAAGAATCCTGAGAATAAGTTGAAACATCTCCTACCCAAAGCCAACTCCAATATTAGGTATAACCTCAGGAAACAAAGGCTTTATTCGGTCCCATGCACAAAAACCAAACGGTTCTCTAATCGTTTATTATTTCCAGTTGTAATGCCTATACAACGTGTTATAAGGCTATAGCTATCATGCATTCGGTAGTAGTTATGTAGGAATTCATTTAATGCCATATATATTTTTTATACTGAATAATTCTAGCTATAGTAGTTCTCATAGTAGTACTTAGTTTTGTAGTAGTTATTTATATTTTTATTCAGTATCATTTAGAGTCGTACACAATTTGTAATAGTTACGCAATTCAGTTTTCTTACTGCGAAGTGACTCAAATAAACCAGTCTATCTGTCTATCTATCTATTTATCCGGCTATCGACTTGATATTTGACCCGGTGCTTTATTTACTTTCAATAGCAACTTCTCCGTCGACAGCTTTATCATGATGCTCCAGTGTTCTGAAACAGGCGAAGAAGTTTTCAGTTTACTAGAAGCAGAATAAAACGTTTAAAAATCACTCATGTGTTGTATACGTACATTCTCTACCATTCTATATACTTTAAAAACTGAGCCAGTTTCAGCTAGGGATGCCGTTACAAGAATATCGGCGGCAAAATGCGAACAACCGGCACAACTAATAATAATAATAATAACACATTTATATAGCGCCATATACACTAACTGCCCTATGGCGCTTTACAATTCCTATATATTAAAAACTACTAAAAAGTTAAAATACTAAAAAGTTAAAAACACATTACTAAGAAATATACAACCATGTGATTAAAAATAAGTTTTCTTAAAAAGGTATGTCTTTAAACGAGATTTAAAAACAGAAACCGAGTCACTTAGTCTTATTTCTAAAGGAAGATTGTTCCAAAGTTTTTGGGCGGCCACCGAGAACATCCTATCGCCATAACTCTTCAAGCTCGATTTTGGTACTATAAGAAAGTGCTGACTACATGACCTAAGATTCCTTCTCGGAGAGTAAATATGAAGAAGATCACTAATGTATGACGGTGCTAGATTATTTAAAGACTTATAGGTTAAGAGGAGAATCTTAAATATAATACGCTGCTCTATGGGAAGCCAGTGAAGTTCCCGAAGCACAGGCGTAATATGTGCAAACTTAAACGTACGAGTGACAAGACGTGCTGCACTAACTGACAAGACGTGCTGCACTAACTGCATGAAACTGCAGAAACTACAGTTTGCAACTTACAAAATATCAAACACAAGTTCCACCGGCTTTATAACACAACGCTTGAAACAGATTCTAACAGTGCCAAAAACTGAGTTAATTTTAGTCTTCGATCCATGACTTTTACAAAGTTTTGCAGGATCGATATAAGGTGTACAGATGTATATATCTTTTGAATTTCAACTCAGTTTAGACTTTCAGCTTACAGCCAGTACAGGCACCTTTAGACAATAAGACATCTATGGTATGGTTTTAAAATCGTTTAGACTTCTAAAAACTTCAAATAATTTGCAAAACTAATTACAAAACATGCACTATCTAATTGTTTTTAAACAAACTGAACGCCGCGCCGTCAGTCAGATATATTAAGCTTAAATGTCCTGGTTTGACCAAATGCATTGGGCTTATTCCATGCTTAGTGTAGGGTCTACTGAGGAGTATATGTAAACTCTAGTTTACTGCTGTATAGCCAAACTCAATTGAACGGATACATATACATACAAGATGTATATATACATGAATATGCGCATATACCACAAGCATGCATGCATCCTTATCCATGCAACACTGAAGCGCCTTTTGTTTGGAATACGTTATGATATATGACTGGCCGGATTTTCAAAGGGTGGATATAACGCTATCCGCCGGACAAAAGAGTTGGAAGGTACTAATGAAGTAGAGGATGCATTAGGCATAAACTTGTTTGATGAAATTCCGCTAATTTTCCTTTTTTGTCATGATCAGGCCGGTGTAAACTGCCTTGCCTCCGAGTGAAGTAACACCCAACATGATCAATTAGATCAGAATGCAACCAAAAGTTTCCAGAAGACCGTCAGTCTCTCTGATGTTAATGCTCACTTTTACTTTTGAAAGAAAAGAAAGCTTCAGATCGAATTCGTTCTCAAATATTTCAGTATTTTGCGTGTATTTCGAGATATCACACCGCAACTAGTTTATTGACTCAGTTGAAAGTATACGGAGAATCGGAAACGGTTACTTTAATTTAGCCATGTTTTACTGATTTCTTTTTCCTCTAAAGCTTTTCTCAGTCTTTTTCCTAAACTATGGTATAGGCTTTTCGATGGGAATAATTTGCCTGCTCGCCAGTTTACTATGTATATGATATCTGACATTCCATACACTGTGATCAGAAGTTCCGGGTCTTCGTCGCTTAGATAAAGCACTAGAGCCTTTTCTTGGAATTGAAAATAACCAAAGAAATGTGCACAAATCTCTGAGAAACTCCGACCGTTTTCTAAAGTGGAACAGCAACCGATTTTACAATTCAATGTTCAGTTCCATCTCTTTAGTTGGTTCGAAGGGTTTGGGGGTGTTATAATTTAGTTTGTCAAAAGAAAGGATTAGAAGATAGTTCAAAGAGTGAGCAATCGAGAAAACGTGAACACCCACGCATGCAAATTCAATGCAATGTCACCTTTCTAGCGGACGGCTACTGAGAACTCGAGCTCTCGGCCGCAGGAATTCCATCCTAATTTCTTGTCGCAACCATAGTTAATGTCGCAACGTTGCAGTCACAAATTTAAAATGCCTCATTTGAGTTTTCTGGCTGTTTATTTGTGGAAAGGAGAGCTGAAAGATTCAAACGCACACTATTCACGCGGCTCTGAACTGATATATTTCACTTTGTCAAATCGAATTCACCATCTTATTCATTCCATTTTCAGCTTTAGTTTCAAAGTGTTAGTTTACCGGCAAATAGCAAAATCCTATGCCCAAATACATTCTGGAAACTTCCTCCTTTCTATCATTATCATGCATGACCGTATGTATATATTACACGGCGTTTTTTGACAAGTATCAGGCATTAGCAGTATGATCGGCTGAACAATGATCGGCTGTCACAAGTCTTTTTGTGATATTTAGTGTTAATTATAGTCCGTTCATTACTGCTTCTGTCTATTAATTTACTTGTGAGGTCTGAACATTAAAAAATACACAGTTACCGTTTGCATATGGCACAAAAATAATGTGATTATTAGTTCAGCATTATGACACTGAATTTTGCTACTAAAATACTAGTTCACGGTGAGAATTTGAATTTGCGAAATTGGGAATACTCAGAGAAAGTTGCTTTCCTCGACTGTTTCTAGTCTTGGTCGATGAGTTTTCCATACTGATACAAGGTACTCAGTGACATTAGGTTCTCGGAGAGGGCCTTCTTAAACGGCGCCACGCCTATTTATCAGTTACTTAAGCCATGGCCTCACGTATTAATTTAACAGCGAACCCACGTGTGAGCTTGCTAGGTTTTAACACATTTCTTGAAGTAATTCTCATCAAACCTGATCAAAGGCGACATGAGGGGGTTATCGATTGAATCATAGAACATAGGTGTGTATTCGGCGTCCAAGAAAGTTCAAAAGTCCTACCTTTCAGTTACAATCATGAACGCAGCAGTAATTAGTATTGGCAGTGGTTGATATGCAAGGAATACAGGATAGCCAAGGGTCAGTTGATCGCACCAGAAGTCCGTCGCCCCTTGCTGTAGGAGCTTCTTCACATAGAGAGCCTCAGTGATATGTGAATACATATCCCCACCATCGGCCTGGCCCGTTGGGTTGGTCAAGTACGTGCTAGGGTAGAGAACCAAAGCAGCTAGCACAGAGGCGCTGGCTGAGCCGATAACTAGTAAACTGAGCCATATTGGAATGTCAAACCGAAACCCGAGGTCACAACTGTTTGGCCCTAACGAGGCTTCCCTGTCGATTTTAGTGCCTCTGTCCATTTTCTCGAGTTCAACACGGCTAAGCTAGTTGATTTTTCTCGAAAATGCCCTTCGTTATGCCACCTTTTTGAAGGTACCTCTTCCCAAACTAGGGCTATAAATAACTTAACAAGCTATCATCATACAAGTAAGCGGCGGTATTATGTGAGATGGGCACTGTTCCAACATAGCCCGGATGCTGGATGGAAATAATAATTTCCTTGCCTTGTGTTCGGCGACTTTATATGTTGGCCGTATCTGGTGTTGACTAAATCGTCCAGGCACACCACGATAGCACCGGTCGAACTACGAGATATAGTGAAGTGAAATCGATCCATATCCCGAGTTAATCGGAAACTCTATTTTGACTACCGAAGAAAATGTAAACACTGAAGCCGATCATAACAGGAAAATCTTTCATCTTTGATTTAATTGATTGATGTAACTTTTGACTTCATAAGTGAAAAACAAAGGTTTAAAACCAGAAATTACGATCAAATAAATTGAAAACTTAGACTTCTCATTCTCCAAATCCGATGAGTCGTTTGTTTTCTTTTGTGTGGTCAGGTATTTTCGCGTGATGACATGGAATATGTCTTTCATTCACGACATGCGACACTGAAAAAGTTCAATATGCGTTTTCCCTGACGTCATAGGTATGTAAAGTATTTGTACGATCACATGAAACCGAGGCTAATAAAATCCAATATGGCGGCCAAAAGCGTGCATTGAAGTATATAACCAGGCCATGAAGCAGTTAGTGTTTTACTACGATATTGTTTGTCCGTTTGCCTACATGGCTAGTAGGCTGATAGATGGACTCGTCAAACGCACAGGCGCTGAGGTTTTGTGGAAGCCTGTTTTATTGGGTAAGTTTTAAAATTATAGTCCGGAGCGATTACAGAAATATACCCCACCACTTGGTTCATTGATAATGGGCTATTGCACTTAATATGCGTACCCCCCCCCCCCCTGTTGAGGACCAAGGAATTCTGCGGGGTCACCAGATAATTTTTCAAGGAATTCTTTGGGGATACCATATAAACAGAGAGGAATTCTTTGGGGGCACATATCAAATTTAGATGAATTCTTTGGGGATAAAGTGAATATTTGGACAATTCTTCAGGGGTTGAAGTCAATTCTTCAGGGTAACACTACTTTCCACCATGGAATTCTTCAGGTGTTTTTAATTTCAGAGGAATTCTTTAGGGTACAACTCAAAATATGGTCCTCAACAGGGGGGTACGCATATTAAGTGCAATAGCCCAATGCATTTTCTCAAATTCTCATACAAACCTTCTAAAAACCTAACCCTGAAATTCAAATAAATCTTACCCATTTTCAACCACAAATCATTCATAGAACGAGTCTAAATACACCTGAACTAAATGGATAATTTTGCACAATTGGTAAGGGCTTTTCAAGTGATCTGTCGAAGTGGTGGGGTATTCTGCAATCTAGCCAATCGGCGGAAATCGGGGTAATGTTAAGTCGGAAAAAAAAGGGGGGGGGGGGGAGCAGATGTGCGGCATTGACTTTTTTGGAAAGTAATTTTCGGTCAAATTCCCCTACCTGTGGAAAGAAAAATTGGTCAATTTCGATCAAATTGCCCGATATATATACATGTACAGCTGTGATATTGGGGGACTGGAGGTGATCCCAAATAAATTTTAAGTGTTCTTTTTAGGTCAATCAAAACAGTTAACAACGCATTTTTGAAATACATACCTTCCAGCCTCTGGGAATACGAGACTAGGACCCATTCCTCCACGCAGTTGAATCCAAATGTCCACACCCACCCTGGGTAATTTGATTATACAAGCTTTGCCCCTGGGGATGCCAAGATTGATCAAATGCCGTACATCTGCCCAATCCCCCCCCCGCCCCCCTCCGACTTAACATTGATATGTGCATAAGTAAAAAGTAAGCTAGCTTATATGTAAATTAATCTTTGTTCTGAAAAAGAAAAAGATTTGGGGCATGACGTACAGTCCCGCTCAAAAACTTTTCAACTGTCAGCACCGCCAGCACTGCAATTTTTTTAGCGGCTGGGCGTTAGTGCATGGTTTCAGGTGGCACTAACAGTAAATTCTGGTAGCTAGCCGTTGACGGCACTTGACGTTTGGTGGCTAGCCGTCGACGGCGCTAGAAGTTTGGTGGCTAGCTGTCAACGGCTCAAAACATTTGGCTATAGCCACGTCTAGTGGTTTGGTGGCACTATTAAATGTTAAATGCTAGTGGCACTAATGCCACCAAAAGCTGTTAGCGCTGTCTGGAGTTTAGTGGTGGTTGCAAAGTTTTTGAGCCGGACTGTAAGTGCTGTCCAATAGCCTGGGGCTAGTAGTTTGGCTTGTCTGGCTAGTGATTCCTGTTCACAGGTTGTGCTTTGATAGGCTACTGACAACCCAGACAACAGCTGCTTTTTTGATTTTCATCGCACCCTGAGGTTGCATCTTCTACTCAGTTATTTTATATTAACACTCTGAGTGTTGGTTTGGCCAGGGTTTGAAGCCACAAGTTCCCGCATGACAGACCAGAGATTTTTTAACCACTGAGCTAACCTGGAGGCAGTGCAATACTGTACGATGGAAAAGACCCTAAAGCAAGGGCCAACCTTTGATTCAGCTGGAATTATTATGTCAAAGGATGTTTGTAGTCTCATCTCAGGCTCAGCTGTTATGCATTATGTGTACTCCTGAGTGCAGTTGGATAATAAAAGTAGTTATTGACAAGTAAACTTCATTAAATTTTACACCATATAGAACCAGTAACAAGGCCACAGCGAACCAGTTCATGTTGAAGGTGACCTCTATAATTACTCACTCTAAAAGCATGACAGAGGGGCTGTCATTAGGTTTTTGAGTTGCTGGACAACTGTGAAAAATGGCCCTCCAACATATTACTCTACAAGATACAGTATGTGATGTGAAATCAGAGCTTACAGCAATTCTTCCACATATAAATAGCTTCTACAAGGGCTTCAACAAAAGCTGGCTACTACAATGTACCAGTGAGAGCTCTAGCAGATACTTGACCTTGTATGTACTGCTGGCTCCTTGTTCTGTCCATTATCTCTTTCACTGTCCTATTAATAAACTTCTTGTATTTCTAATGCCTTTTTCCCCTACTTTCAAGATTAATGCCTACTTATTAATACCTGTATATCAAAAACACTTACTTGGCCTGAGTTAATGTGAAGCTGACCACAATCAAACAGTGCCACATTTGTTATCTAGATGTACATGTACATTTACATGTATGGCACTACAATGTACATGTATGGCTGACTTGGTTGTATGTAGTATATAAACAATCATGACTGGACTTTGAAGCTCACATGCCAAATGACCTGGATTTGCTTTGAGTGCATTTTAAGTGAACAAGAAAAAAGTCATTCAAAAACAAGCTATGTAAACAATGAGTTTGCATGGTCACTTAATAATAGTGGAACTCCCGCTTGGATGAGAGCAACAATTGGATGACTTAACGGTTTCCCTTGCACCCGAACCCTGACGTTTGGTGTGCGGAACCCGTCAAGCAATGTGCGACATGCCTGAAAAATTATGTGCTACACCTGCCCATGGCCATGCACTGCTAAATTAACCAGGTGGCCAGGATTGAATCCTTGGCCTAAGGAGGATTGGAAGGTTTTCCCAACTGTCCTTGACCAAATCATTCTGCGTCAGCCTGATTTTGCATTGAATGTCTTTGAAATTGGACCTTATGGCACCACAAAAGAATTCACAAAGTATCTCAAAAAGTTTTTCTAGAGATTTTGACGTAAATTTACGCAAGCTAGCTTTCACCTCCCTGTATTTCTGGTTAATATTTTATAATGAATGCCTTAGAAAAATGAGAAAATGCAGACAATTAATCTGTGATTTGAATGAAAAGTTTTCAATTTTAGTTTGCATGTGTGCTGTTGATGCAATCTAAGCACATCATTTCGAACAATTAACGTGCACGCTCAAAGGTTCAATGTTTTTTTCATTTTTCCGTAACTATTGTTTTTTCCTGAACCTTTGTGCTGATTTCCCTTAGTTTATTTTATTAAATTACCAGTTATTTTTGTGTTTTTATACATCTTTGTTTTCTTTATATTTTTTTTTATAATTTATCGTTATTTTTGGGTCGTTACTTCAGTTCAGATAATTGGGAGCTCCACTTTTAGGCTTGCCTAAATATAATATATTATAAGATTGTGTGTCATTTGAGCCTGTCAGCAGAATGTCTGAGGTTGTCATACCATTATAATTGATACTTTTCTCCTGTAGCTTAATTGTCGGCACGTTTTTGACCTATAGATGAGATATGCTACCTTGTTTAAGACATTAATGGCAGTCACTTTACATGTATACACACTGTCAGATACTAATTAAATTGATTGTCTTATCAGAGGCCATATTTTCTGTTCCAGAAGAGATCGAAGCTTTGATTACAGATAACAAGGTCAGGCTACCATTTGACCAGACAATGTGGTCCTCCTTTTTTGGTATTTAGTTCCCATTGAAAGATATGAAGTTCTTTTTAAATTATTCTGATAAAAGATGAACTGCCTCAACCATGATTTTGTCAACATTACAAAATAACACTGTGCGACATGTACATGTACACAGGAATACTGATATTAAAACCACACATCAACACCATTATCTGACTGGAATTCAATCTGCTTGTTTTACATTGTATTGTTTTCAATATTTAAATGTAAACAGCACGTTCGCTGTATCAGGGAGATCATTAGGTGACACTTTGCCGACAATAATTAATCTGCTGACAATTGAAGCTGATCTTTCTCTTCCTCATTCATTAAATTTTGTTAGGGAAGGAATTCAGTCAACAAAAATTATAATCATTATGGTGATTTGCATAAACTGTACAAAACTTCTCAAAGACTATTTTTACAGCAAAAGTATCATTAAATTTTAGATTATTAATTTGTACACAAAAAGTATGTCAGGTTTTTTGCAGGATTAGGCTTTACAATTTTGTATACTTTATAATACATACATGTGTATACTTTATGTACATGTATACGTTTTTTGTATACATAGTACATTATTATTAAAAAAAACGTTTTTTGTTATATACAATGTATGGCAATATTGTGCCTATACTACTAATTATAAGTCATGTAGCTGTCTAGATGTAGAGTCATGTTTTCCGTTATTTTGGCGATACAACTTATTTTGGGCGTGAAAATCGAAGCCATTTGGACGAAATCTGTATCAGATTTAAAGATCACTTATTGGTCGGTGATTTCCATTGTTTTTGTCTCATGAATTATTAATGAGTTTGATTAATATAACTTAAAAAGGCACATATATAAATGAAATTTATACTAAAACATACAAATTATACTTTGTAGTACGGCATCATTATACTTTTTGAACAAAATGGATACGTTTTTTGGTGAGGGATATATTATTTACCGGTAATTTTAATTCTTTAGAGCTATACTCAAAATGTATTATATGAGTGTGTATTTTCTGTTGTAATATTATAAGGTATTTCAGTGGAGCCACTAATAGACTGAGAACTAACCACATTGAAAAATGAAAATAAAGAATTCCAAAATGCAAATCCTAGCATATATATATATATATATATACATACATGTATATGTACATGACTGTACACACATGTTTCTTCATTCAGAAGACTTCAACTTCCGAACTAGTCCATCAAATTTTCTTTTACAGGATCGAAGCTGGTGAGCAAGTTGAAACTATTGTACTGATTGGCTTAAATTACCATAAGATGGATTGTTTTATTTTCATTCATTGTCTAAGTGGCCCTGGTTACAGTAGTCACTCAGTATTAATAAACCAGAGCTAAGCTGTAAAACTGTAATGATGTCCTTTCCTGGTACAGAAGCACTTGATGCACTTTTCAAAGCCAGTATATATTATAGAGGTTTAATATTGACCAAACGTGAGGTCAAGATGGGGGGATACTGGCCAAGTTCATTTTTTGCACGTTTATGGACCGAGACAAAGTCGAGGTCCATAAAAACGCAAAAAGATGAACAAGGCCAATATTCCCCAATCTTGACCGAACAAGCGTGATCAATAAGGTTTTTATTATATATATATGGCAAAAATGAATAAAATCCCACTTTGACACACACGCTAGGAACCCATTTCGTGGTAAACTGAAAAGCGAATAGAAATCAAGCTAAAATTAGACTCAGAGTCAACAACTTTTACTTGAAGTTCGATCAACCTCGTGGCATTCAAAACAGTATGTTTTCCGACATCAAAAATGCATTTTTATGGATGAAAACTGACCTGTACTTTACTTCAGATGCACTAGGTTTCAATGACAACTTTATCAGGAACCCGAACGCATTATCTAGAGACAAAAATGTGCATATTTGTGGAAGATTTGAAAGTTGAAAACCAGCAAACTGAAATCACTTGAGTGGCAATAATACATGTAAGCACACTACAAAATTTGACAAAAAGAGCTGTAGAAGAATACAAACAAACTTGTAAGTATTATTTAGGAAATTAATACTCATAATGTATAAGCCAATTACCAAATGTGAATGCTGAATTTCTTAGCCCATAATTATAATTTAAAAAACCTGCTTTCTTTGACGAGACTGTGTGCTAAGAGTAAGAGTTATAGGCTGTTAGTTTACTCGTTTCCGTAATAACTTTACTTCTTTGTACCAAGATTGTAGTAATATTGTAAGGCACACAAACTTTTCTTTGTGTTTTTTGAAGTCACAGCCATTTCAGCTTCTGTGTATTTCAGTGACAGCTATAGTACATTTATCTCCACTAATCCAGCTTTGTTCAATTTGAACAGTTGTTTTTGCTGCAGTCACTTGTTTTCATCGAACTGGCGAGAGCCGGAAAAACTGCATTAATCGCTCTAAAAAGTTGAATTTTAGCTGAAAAACGAAAGCAGAAATAGTTTTAAATTAGTACATGTATGTGCCTCCATGTAACAAATTGTTTAGTTTCTTTCAAAATGTATGGGTTTTATCACTATTTCTTTACGAAGAGTTGTGAGCGAATTTGGAAAATCCTGAGTGGGCAAGATGAAAAAATCAGATTGCAGCATTCAAGTCATCTTGCCCGCTCACTGAGCTGCCATATAATAAATACAGATCCCAACTCACTGTTGGTCTCATCTATATATACCCTAAGTGCGAGCTTACACTGTAGTCGCCAAGTAGGATATGGCCGCGGGCAAAGCTAAAGTGTTTTGCTATTTTACCAAGGTCGTATTGATATTATACTGCGTATAAATATAAATATTTGGTAAATTGAGTATCTATTTATAAGAAACATTTAGTCAATATTTATCCTTGGCTAATAGACTTGCAACCAGTGCATAGAGAAGCCGATTGCCAACAAAACATACCCCATAGAGATGTGGAAAAACTGTGGCCAATCTAAACACTCATAAGCCGCACTGTTTTATCCAATATCGTCTTTCAAAATCAGTGGTGCGGCTTAGCTTATCTATAAAAAAACATGTTCAAATGTTTGATAGCTGTGTTTTTTGTAAGACATCAAAGCCAGATTTTGATCTATCTTATAAACAAACATAAGAATATTTTAGCCGACAATTCACCCGCTACTCAATCTCTACTGTCTATATAATCTACTGTCTATATAATCTACTGTCTATATAATCTACTGTCTCTTCAAGCATGCTGCCAGCTGGCTAAACTCCAACATTTCGTTTTTCTGTAATACTTCAGTTTTATTTTACATGAACACTTTAATTTAACAGAAAGGTTATGGAGTAAGGGATGTGAAGAAATAATAACTGAAGAGGTCCATGCAAGAACAGCATACTGAGCGAGTTCTAAATTCTCCCTTCAAAAACAAAGAAAATAAAGGAGAGTTTAGAATGTGATCAGTAGTAAGAACAGCATAAGTGACTTGTGATCAAGTTCCAAGTTCTCCCTTAGAAAATAATATTAAGAACAGCATAAGTGACTTGTGATAGCCTGTATGGCAAGCACAGGCCAGGGGGGAGGGGGAGCAGAGGGGGAATGAGGAGAGGGGGAATGAGGAGATCATTTGAGGCCTTCATCTTCTGTTTACTAGTAAAGTCTCTTGATCTGACGTTCGGTTTGAGACAGGGAGAGATTACCTTGTAAATTTGCAAATAATGCAACAGAAAGGTAGAAAAGCATCGAAGGATATTTGGAGAATTTACAAAGACGTTGGAAGACACTATAATTAAGGGAAACAACAGTTCCTTAAAGAGAGTAGCAACAGTTTTACCACTGAGTGTGAACAAATAATCGATTATCAACAACCCCGCGAACGCTACTGGTGACGTGAAACAACATACATGTTTACAGAACAGCCGGCCGGTTATTTTGCAGGACACTTTCAATCCATTTCCAGATGTTTTCCTTACAAATTTAAGGTCTTTGCCAAAGATAAGCATGACTCCATTGAAACTCATGAAAAGTTCGCTGGAGTTCGCTGGAATTCGATTGCTCGTTACTGAGATGTATTATTCACTTACATGTAACTCACGGAAAGTTTGCTTATCAGATGTACATTTAGTAAGGCTGCCTTTATCGTTAATGAGCAATGAGGATTGCGAAGTTTCACATCTTGCTGTACAATCGATTCGAAAATTCGACCCATCGTAATTTTGATTCAACATTTCGAATCGAAATTTCGCTCGAAATTTCGCCATAATGTTCGAAAGAGTGGAACGAAATTTCGAAGTTAAACACAAAAGGCAAATCGAAATTTCAAACTCTTAAACTTCAAAGTATTTCTTCGAAATTCGCTTTCATAACTTTCTGTCAGTAGTGTACATGTATCAACCATCACGAGTCCAACACAAACAAAAAATCCTGCTGTCTTCTCTGATGAGTTACTTATGATAATAATTATTACGTGAAATTATAAAATATGAACCAATCAAATATCACTACCAGGTTTTCTGGTAGTGACGTCACTGGATGGCATTATTTGCTATTGGATTCAGACGTCTCTCTCGGGAGGAACGAACCAGAGGAGACGGTTGAAATTCAGGCTACACCACATACACATGTATTAATATTTGCTTCAATACTTTTATATGTCTTATACAGTCATGTAGCTTCTCATGAAAAGCAATGCCTCAATATACCATAAGCTCTCAGCTGAGTCCCCAATCGCCCAAATACAGTTATATCCATTTTAGGTATTTGGTGATCAGGCAAGTTGTAACTTTTTTTGACAGATAACGTTAATTGATGCATGAAACGAATTAGCTAGTGCTGTAAGCTTTTCAGTTTACTCTTTGTATATTAGAGTTATAGTAATTACAAGTTCATATTCAGCTGCAAATTCCACAGTTGCTTAATTCATAGCTTTCATCTTTTAGTTTTCTAGTGGTATTAACCCAGCCTGGACATTGGCTTTGCCATGCTGTCCATACAGGTACATGCTAATTACTCAGGCATTTAAAAAAAATTGACAGAGAGGGGGCTAATTAACCCTAGCTATTATTTGTCTATATAGGGCCAGGACATTGTACGTTAAGCTAGCAGCTTTCACTTTCCTATACATATTGTATTTTCTAAGGTGCTGAATATGTTGCATATAATATATACATGTAACTAAATCGTCGAACATTTTCTTTTTAGGTGGTCTTTACAAAGGAACAACTGGAGATGGAGATTCCTCCATCTATGATTTAATGTGTGATGCAAAAAGAAGAATTCTTGGGGAAGGTATGTGCTGGACTGGTAGATTGTAAGATTTAGTCGCATGAATATATACATGTACTGTATAGCAAGTAAGAGGAGCTATATTATAATCAAAGGGGTCCAAGCATGAACAGTGTTAATTAATATATTAGTGACTTTTGATCAAGGTCCTAAATTCCCCTTTAGAAAACAAGGAAAATAAAGGAGAATTTATGATGTGATCAGTAGTCACTTTAATGCTCGGTCCTGTTCTTGTATGGACCCCTTCAATCAACCATACCGAAAAAGGGGTCCAAGCACGAACAGTGTTAATTAATATATTAGTGACTTTTGATCAAGTCCTAAATTCCCCTTTAGAAAACAAGGAAAATAATTAACAATCAAGAGTATTTTACATGTATTACATTGTAGTTCAAAAGCTAGGCTTTTATTTATGTGGCCATTGATAAACAAATTAATCAAAACATTGACGTAAAGCACCATGGGCTCGGACGCAGGGTCTTTAACTTCTCATCGGTTCAATTGAAACCAATCACAAATTACTTCAGCTCATGATTGGCTCCTTGCATTTTACTTGCTCCTATGATTGGCTCTGTATTTACTTTGGTTTTGGTTTTACAACACTCAATCATTGGTAGTAGTTGAGGATTCACTGTTGGTGTATGCATGTTGCCCCCTGAAATAGTAATAAAAAAATAGCTGGGGGGAGGGGGGGGGGGGGGAGGGAGGAGGGGATGTTCCTCTTTCACTTAATTCTTCCCCTCTACTAAGAATTATAATGGCCCTGTGTAGGAAAGTCGATCCCCTTAAAAATGGCATTAACTACATGTATTACATGTACATGATTGTCTAGTATTAGACTAAAGATTCATGTAGTCTTTCAAAAATTAATGTCCTTTCCATCATTGCTGCCGATTGTCAGGAGCCCATAACCAGGAGCGTCCATATCTCCTATATAGCTGTCACAGCGTTTTCACAAGTTGGGGTAGTTTTAGATAAATTTTTCTGCCAATTAGTGTATTACATGTACATGATTGTCTAGTATTAGACTAAAGATTCATGTAGTCTTTCAAAAAATAATGTCCTTTCCATCATTGCTGCCGATTGTCAGGAGCCCATAACCAGGAGCGTCCATATCTCCTATATAGCTGTCACAGCGTTTTCACAAGTTGGGGTAGTTTTAGATAAATTTTTCTGCCAATTAGTGGTTGTACTAGTGGTGGAACAAAAGATGCCTCATTAGCTACTTTTGTTATACCAACAACATGGCTGCTTTTGTGATTTTATTCCCCTTAGGTATGATTGCAACCAAAGAATAGCAGGAAACCATTCTAAAAATAACCTAACTTTTGAAAACGCTGTGACATTAGGCCTATTATGCAGGATGGACGCTCCTGGTTATGGGCTCCTGCGATTGTGAGTTCTTTTTTAACTCGTGGATGCGCGCAAGCGCAGAACGAGTTATTGGGGTTAGGTGGTGCGAGCTAATTTATTCATTGTTTTTTTGCTGTGGACATCGGGCGAGATAATTTATTCATAATTTTTTTCTGTGGACTTGCCGTTGGCTTTCCGAATGACGTTTGATTTACCGAAGATATGTTGACAGATGTTTATGGTTTCGAGCTGGAGATAATGTATTCACGGTGCCCTTCTAATGCCAGACACTTCAAACCTGGACAGACATGGTAGTGGGTCCCTATCGATCACTTAATGGTGATGACGTAACGATGACATCATCGGTCACATGATTTTAAGTACATGCCCATATCTCCCTCATTTCTAATGCCAGACACTTCAAACCTGGACAGACATGGTAGTGGGTCCCTATCAAGCACCTGATGGTGATGATGTAACAATGACGTCATCAGTCACATGATTTTAAGCACACCCATATCTCCCTCATTTCTAATGCCAGACAGTTCAAACTTGGACAGGCATGTTATTGGGTCCCCACAAATTACTAATAAAAGTGGTAATGACGTAATGATGATGTAATCGGTCACATGATTTTAAGTACATGCCCATATTTCCCTCATATCTAATGCCAGCCAGCTCAAACCTGGACAGACATGGTAGTGGGTCCCTATCAAGCACCTAGTGGTAATGAGGTAACGATGACGTCATCAATTACATGATTTTAAGTACATGCCCATATCTCCCTCACTTCTAATGCCAGCTGGCTCAAACCTGGACAGACATGGTAGTGGGTTGCTGTCAATCACTTAGTGGCAATGACGTAACAATGACGTCATTGATGACATGATTTTAAGCATATGCCCATATCTCCCTCATTTATAATGCCAGATGGTTCAAACTTGGACATGTTTGGTATTGTTTCCCCACGATTCACTTAGTGGTGGTGACGTAACAATGCCGTCATCGGTCACATGATTTTTAGTATATGCCAAAATAGCTCACTGACCATCCATGAGTTACCCTTAGGGGCCCTATGTTCTTAATAATATTTAATTACAAAATGTATACACTATTCTCGGTATGCATAAATTAGGACATTGACGAGGCGGTGCTAAAATCGATAATTAAGTTAAATCAGCAAACAACCCCCAAGTGACTCTCAATGGCAGGAAATGTTAGCATCTGTATAAAAGACAGCATTTTCACTCGATCAGAGCTCTTTGTGACAAACTCGGTAGTGGATGGCTCCTGGTCGCAACCCCCCAGCAGAACAGAGCTGTATCCATTCACCTCGCTACTACCAGGACTTTGTCCTGCCCTGGCCTCGGAGCTCATCTCCTCCCATAACTTAACTCAATCACCTCAAGGCCATTGTCCTAACTTATCACAACCAGAATATTATACTCTATATGTATAACTGTAGTCTTGTGTGTATTTTACTTTTCTTTGACTCTGTTAGTATTTTTGTAATATTAATTTATCTTGCTTATCAGATCTAAGAAGAATAATGTTTCGTACCACTGGCAAAGTTGATGGACAGATGCCATCAGAACACCCCAGGAAAACCCTTAATACCATGCGTTTACTGGCTGCTGCCTCCATACACACCAAGGAAACTTGTGTCAGCTTGACAAACTGGCTTTACAAAGCCTACTGGATACAGGACAGAGGTACACATACATTTGTAAAAGCATGTGTGCACTTCACATGTATGGCATAGTTATGGTATGGCATGTAGATTCAGATGAATTTATTTTGCAAATTTTTTACTCTTTTTTTATGTACAATTTACAAATATGTAGATAAAAAAAGAATGGTAATATAGCTATTAAATTTAATGAGCTAAAAAAAAAAACTCTGAATTTCTAACGAGACCTGAAACAACCATGGGGGCTGATCAAAGCCAGGTCCCGGCTAATCCACCGATCGAATTGGAATTTAGCTAGGTTTGATGTTCATAGTGGTCAAAGTAGCCGGTAGGCTTTTGAGTTGATCTGACTACCATACATGTAGGTATAATAGTCGAGCAGAAAAAACCCCAGAAGAATTATATAAAAAGAAAATAGGAAAAAGTGCACAGGAGAAATCTAGGGGAAAGAATTCAGAGGAATTATACAAAGGAAATAAGAAAAAGGTGCTAATAATAAATGTAGGAAAGGAAAGATTACCATAGCTATAGTTATAGTTTACAAATAAACAATTTCATGAATTCATATAATAATCCTTAAATGCTAATATAATAATAATGTTAATATACTTATGTTAATACATTTACATTCCAAGACATCGAAATGGTTTCCCCACTGTTTATGCCTTTCTGATTCAATCACAATGCAATTATTTTTAATTTAAGTAGCATGAGGCTACAGTTTACATACAATACAATAAACTTTATTAATGTGTCATTACATCCTAGCACATACATGTACATATATAGACATGACTTGTGTATATAGTAATTGGGGACACAATATAAGGAAACTCACTATTAAAATTATATAATAGAGTTGCTCCATTATGTTGGTGTTGATGATTTAGATAAATTTAACTAAATTAGTTAACTATTTAGTTGGCATCACCTAAATTAGTTAACTATTTAGTTGGCATCACCTAAATTAGTCTAACAGCAAAGCCAACGGACACAGCAAAATCAGGGGTGTTGAGCATAAACTTTAGGTGAGCATAATACCATTGATCCCATACATAAACTTAAAGTTTGGATGATTCTGTGAGTCAATATGTCTCCCTGGGATCTGAAGAACGTTGCCACATGAAATTTCAAATCAGGTGATGTCAACTAAATTTATGTAGTTAGTGTAATAATTTTAGTTAATTTAGTTAAATTAAATCGTCTACACTGACATTGGAGTGACTCTATCCCTCCTTCCTAACTAAAATACAAGTACCTCTTTTAAAATTAACTGCATGAGGCATAGGTTGCAGTTTTTACAACAGCCTTTTTCAAAGATTGTAAGCTTCTTATTTCTTATTACTTTCTTAATGTTAACCAGTCTATAGATGTTTCTGTCATCATGTGATAGTTTAATAATATTAGACCATTACAGTGGAAAAGATTATTTGTGAAACACATAGTTTTTACTCTCTGGTTTATTGGCCCTAATGTACTGTACTTACATATATTTTTATTAGTGTTGTAATATTTACTGGTTATTTCATGGTTTTCTATGGAATACGGGCGAATATTTCACGAGAAATTTGTATTATTAGTATACAACGAGCCTTTAGGCGAGTTGTAATACCAAAATAATATGAATTTCGAGTGAAATTTTCGCCAGTATTACATTAGAAAACCATGAAATAACCATATTATCCTATAAATAACAAATTTACGAAAAGATTTATCACGAAAACAAAGTAACTTACCGGACGATAGACTGCAAATTTTCTTGCCGAAAAACACAAATTTCGAGTGGCGGCCGCGCACGTCTGCAGACTAATTATGTATTAAAAATGGTGAATTCTTATTGGCTGATAAAGAAATGGTGCGAAGTTTCCTGCATTTTGATTGGCCTTGACCTAGCCATGAAATACCGCTCTGTATTTCATGGAAAAACCATGAAATACCGCCCTGTATTTCATAGTAAAGCTGAGCTCTGATTGGCTGAAATATAATATTTATAGGATAATACCTTGTACTAGCTTATTTTACTTGTATGAAGTTCATTGTATTAATTAACAAAGTCAATCTGCCTGGCCATCTTTTTGTGTTAGATGTGACTAGCATGGAGATACTGAAGGAGGGAGCCTCGTCTGTTGGGTGGTCCGTGAATGTTGAGCAAGCTATCAGTGGAATTGGAAAGGAGATACTTCTGAATAATACTCAGGAAGCTTTGGACAGAGGAGCATTTGGAGTCCCAAGGTATAATATTATGTTAATATCCCAACTTCGTGCACAGTAAGAAGTTGGAAGATGGTCACCAATTATTATTGGTGACCATGCACAACACCCTGTGTGCTCAGATGGAAATATATTAAAAGGGTTAGAGATAAACTTAAGTACGGTATGTACATGTAATGCTACTTTGCATTTCAATGACAAATTAATACTGGCACTTCCTGACTGGGGATGGGGTTTCCCAAAAAGAATCAATACAATTTCCACCCCTCCCCCCCTTCCTCAAAATGTTTTTAACCAACCCCCCTCTGACTTGAGATATAGCAATATTTACCCCCTCCCTTTGAGAAAATAAATTAAGTACCAGTCCCACACATCTGAACTATTGCCAGGTTACAATTTCATTGAATACTGAATTCCTCACACACAGCTTTGCATATAGTGGTGTAGTAATCGATTGTCGATCTTTCTAAAACAGCATTTTTTTTAAATGGCTTGCTATCCAGCATCCATGGCAACGTCTTTCCCATGGGGATCATGAGCTCATTCATTCATTAACAAAGTATTATATCAGCACGTGACTGTTAGCTGCAAAAGGTCTAATTTCATGTATACATATGAGCTTTAAGATAATTGTATATTATATTTATCGTACATGTAAGTACTTTTAATTACACACACAGCTCTCGGGATCAGCATGTTATATGACAAGATTCTGTGTCTAAATAACGTTTGTCTATGTCTATCAATATGTACAATGTACATGTACAAAATGTGTGCTCGCTTTTCTTCTCAATCTTAGTTTCTCTGTTTTTACTGTTTTGATGTTCTTGAAATGATTTAACTGCATGAGAAAATTAACCTCCTATTCCGATTTCTCTTCTCCTTCCTAAACATTAATTATATCTGCCTAGCTATAGACACCATTCTCAAAACTTTATCTCCCTCAAATTATTTTCTAGTAAGAGCAAAAATTATCCCCCCCCCTTCATTTTCCCCTTTTACGAATTTTACCCTCCCCCCTAAAAAAACTGCCCCACCTGCAACGTAATAAACAATCCGTTCCTCTTAGCTGTGATTTTCCAGATGTAATAATAATAATGTAATAATACATTGGTTGATTTACATGTAAACTACATGATATTTATATCAGCAGGAAACATTTGGGTATATACATGTACATGTACTTCATGGTAGTGTTTCGTTCCATATAGTCTCCCTGCATGCACACTATGCATAACTCGCGCGGTCACAACACGAAAAAGAGGCTGGTAGGTCCTCCGTAATGTTGAAGTTGAAATACTAGCAGGAGGTGTAAAACATGTTGAACATGATTGTTTAGTTGTAAAATGTTGCTAATCTGTCCTCAATTATCCTTAATTTTTCTTTATAGTACAACCAGCCAGGCGCATAGCAAATTAACAGCATTGTTTCACTGAAGATTCGTTCAGTGCATTTCACAATCTCCCCGGGAACTTCAATTTCAACATTCCAGAGGACCTACTGGCCTCGTTGACATGCTAGTTACCAGGACTTATGCATAGGGTATAAAATACTGTAAAACAGTAGAGAAAATGATTATGCAGGGAGACTATATGGAACGAAACACTACCATGAAGTATATACATGTACCAACATTTGCGAAAACTATGTACATGTATGACATCATGCAGTGTGTAACAATGCATAATTTGTTGCCCACTAGCACATGTGATCAGAGCATGACAGAAGATATGGCATGATGCCATGTGCTTTGGTTATGCCAGTCTTTCAAAACATTTCGGTTTGGTCTTTTTCTCAAAATATGGAGTATAATTCTTAGGCTATATAACGAATCACTTTGTATTAGGACTGGACCCTTTTGAAACCAATGAATTTTGTTTCCCTCAAATCTTGGTATTTCTCTCAAATTATTGTGTCTTGGGAAACTTTGAGATCGCGGAAAACAAAACTGAGTTTCCAGGCCCAGTCATTAAGTGATTAAATTTGTAATAATTGGCATGACACCCTCCAGGTCAAATCTAGTGTTTTGATTGGCTGTCACTCAGTCAAGATTTTTGCAGTACAAATCATTTGTACAGCAAACATCTTGACTGGATTATTAACAGCCAATCAAAACACTCGATTTGACCGTGATGGTAAATAATGGTGACTTATTCTTCATTTGTTGCCATAATAATAATAACTAGTTTGTAATAATAATAATTATTAGACTTTCTCTTGACCATACTTAACAATTATTCACTGAATTGAAGTGGAGGTGAATAGTGGTGGATATTTACCAAGCCGCTTTGGCAAGGTAAATATCCACCACTATTCACCAACACTGAGGTGAATATTTTTTTTAGTTGAAATAGTTATTTTATTTTCTGTCAAATGGACAAAAACTCGTGCAAGGTGTTTGCTGCTTTGCTCAGAGGTGAATATGAAATCATATTCACTGTTTGAGTAGCCAATTGGAGTGTACGAAAAGTGATATTCACTTGACCTTGCTAGACTCGGTTCATACTGTCATGACCTAATGGGCCAATAATTCTGCAGCATGGAACTCTTAATCAGTTGGTAAAAAGTAAATTATATGACAGGAAACATTTTTGTTACTAAAGACTGCCTCGTTGCACATTGTTTCATCAGTTTCTGGGTGAATAACAAGCTGTACTTTGGCACTGATCGCATGCATCTCGTAGAAAATGTACTGGGGAACACACAGGCAGCACAAACTAGACTATATCAACCACCACCACAACCTACCAAGGCTAAGCTGACGATCTACCATGACTTTGCAAGTCCATGGAGCTACATTGGCTCGCTGCAGGTAAGACAATAAATAGCATAGTTATTACATGACTTGTTAAAGGAGCTGTACACGGTGTAGGACACACCTTTATGTTCTGGGCTGGAACTAAATTATTTTCAGTCATTTTCATATAAACTGATGACCCTATTACGCGTATGGGATGGTTGACATGAAAGTAAATGTGCAACACTGACTAACAAACTGTGCATAGATCTAGTCTCCAAGGAAAATATTGCATATCCTTTCAATCAAGCATTAAATTTTGAAGCCAATTAACAGCCACCAATCGAACATTGATCCCAGACATGTACAGAACCATGACACGTACAGCACCTTTAAAGTGCACCTAACCCCTTTTTCATTTTTTTTACATATAAATCTTTGAAAGGTTTTGAGTACTTCTGCGAAGAATTTTTTGGCTTACAGAGAATACTCTATGTTCTATGCATCTTCGAAATGGTGAAAATATGACCTTTCCTGACCCATGACTGTGTAAGAAAAAGACTGGGTCGATTCTTGATCTTACGTCCTGAACCTCATTAATACATTATTCTCCATGGCGCCTTTCTATCACAACAACATCGATATATAGATAATATACACAGTCTGTGAGTTGTTAGTAAAGAAAACAGTTATTTTAGACAAAATGCTAAATATTTATTCAAATTATTGCAAAGTCGAATGACTTGAATGACGTAAGATCAAGAATCGACCCAGTCTTTTTCTTACGCGGTCATGGGTCAGGAAAGGTCAATTTTTCAACATTTCAAATACCCATAGAACATCGAGTATTCTCTGTAAGCCAAAAATTTATTCGCAGAAGTACTCAAAACCTTTCAAAGATTTATATGTATAAAAATTGCAAAAGGGGTTAGTGGCACTTTAAACACATTTACTATAAGTAATATAATAAAGTGTTTATAGCCAAGCCATGAGCTCCATAAGGGAGCTACAAGTAGATAATGTTTCACTTTCAAAAGTCTTCTGTCATTTTAGAAGGTTGTAAAATAATGATGAAAATTGTTACAGTTTGATTACTGTAACCAGGGCCACTTAGACAACGAGAAACAATCACATTGCAGAACGAAAACAAAGCATTCCAACTTACGATTACTTGAGCCAATCAGTATTGATTATAATTGAGACAATAACATTTCGACTTGCAGGAGCTTCGATCCAGTAAAACATGAAATTGGTTGACTAGTCTTTTGGTCAAAATGCAACCCAATTTCCCAAGATTTGGTAAACTAATTTTGATTAGAAGAAGAAGAAAAACTGCATTTGAACCCACAACCTTCAAGTTCCAGAGCCAGCTACTTGCATCATGCACGCATATGATTGCAAGTTATGCAAGCAATGTAAACTTGTATACTTTAGAGTTTGAGCCAGGGCACAAAAATAATTGTGACGTTATCACGCTCCCTTGACAATTAATTTTGTCCTTTTATGGCCAGGCCATAAATTTCCCCAAGATCAAATCTTTCTAGTTGTGTTTAAAATTTGTTCAGACTGCTACTGGTTGAATCAGTTATTTTTGTTACTGTCAGCTTGGAAAAGTAAAGAATTTTTTACGAATTCATCCACGTCACTTTTTCCATCGCGCCAATCACATACTTTTTCCATCACAGAAATTGTGCCCTTCGCGCCCGATTTAGTAGAAATTTTGTATCAAAAGATGCAGTGTCATACATTTACACACTTGTGCATGATGTTACATGTACTGTACATTGCTTCATTCACGTTTTTTTTCTCAGAGAGCACAGAGACATGATATTTGGGTAGTTAAATTAAGGCAGTACAGTATAATAAAATAATACTTTCCATCCCCTAATATTGCTTATTTGTCCCTTTGCAAATGCCACAGGGAGACAAAATTAATTGTCTCCTGAGGCCACATGTTAGGTGAGTGGGCACATGCAGGCCTGCACATGGTGTGAAAATTGTTTGACCTCCATATCCATGGGTTATCCATTCTTTTCCTTTTTCCCATGTCGATTTTCTGTATGTACATACTGGAATTCAGGGGTCAATTCAGTAAAAACTTTTACACATTGTTTTCCGGCATTGAAACAATGACCACACTGCGTGTAAAGTGCATGCATAAAAGGTTTATTGAATTGGCCCAGGGTATTGTTAATTTTACAAACTATGGTAAATTATGTGCATGCAGATCAATCCCAACCTTGCCGTCTTTTCCCTGACTCCCCTGGTGGACCCAGAAGGGTTGCATTGGGACATTTGATGTTGTCTCAAGGGTGGGGATCGAAATCAGGGTTATCGCAAGGATTTTCTTCCCTGACTCCCCTGGTGGACCCAGAAGGGTTGCATTGGGACATTTGATGTTGTCTCAAGGGTGGGGATCGAAATCAGGGTTATCGCAAGGATTTTCTTCCCTGACTCCCCTGGTGGACCCAGAAGGGTTGCATTGGGACATTTGATGTTGTCTCAAGGGTGGGGATCGAAATAAGGGTTATCGCAAGGATTTTCTTACCTGACTACCCTGGTGGACCCAGAAGGGTTGCATTGGGACATTTGATGTTGTCTCAAGGGTGGGGATCGAAATCAGGGTTATCGCAAGGATTTTCTTCCCTGACTCCCCTGGTGGACCCAGAAGGGTTGCATTGGGACATTTGATGTTGTCTCAAGGGTGGGGATCGAAATCAGGGTTATCGCAAGGATTTTCTTACCTGACTACCCTGGTGGACCCAGAAGGGTTGCATTGTGACATTTGATGTTGTCTCAAGGGTGGGGATCGAATTCAGGGTTATCGCAAGGATTTTCTTCCCTGACTCCCCTGGTGGACCCAGAAGGGTTGCATTGGGACATTTGATGTTGTCTCAAGGGTGGGGATCGAATTCAGGGTTATCGCAAGGATTTTCTTCCCAGACTCCCCTGGTGGACCCAGAAGGGTTGCATTGTGACATTTGATGTTGTCTCAAGGGTGGGGATCGAATTCAGGGTTATCGCAAGGATTTTCTTCCCTGACTCCCTTGGTGGACCCAGAAGGGTTGCATTGGGACATTTGATGTTGTCTCAAGGGTGGGGATCGAATTCAGGGTTATCGCAAGGATTTTCTTCCCAGACTCCCGTGGTGGACCCAGAAGGGTTGCATTGGGACATTTGATGTTGTCTCAAGGGTGGGGATCAAATTCAGGGTTATCGCAAGGATTTTCTTCCCAGGCTCCCCTGGTGGACCCAGAAGGGTTGCATTGGGACATTTGATGTTGTCTCAAGGGAGGGATCGAAATCAGGGTTATCGCAAGGATTTTCTTCCCTGACTCCCCTGGTGGATCCAGAAGGGTTGCATTGGGACATTTAATGTTGTCTCAAGGGTGGGGATCGAAATCAGGGTTATCGCCAGGATTTTCTTCCCTGACTCCCCTGGTGGACCCAGAAGGGTTGCATTGGGACATTTGATGTTGTCTCAAGGGTGGGGATCGATTCAGGGTTGTCGCCAGGATTTTCTTCCCTGACTCCCTTGGTGGACCCAGAAGGGTTGCATTGTGACATTTGATGTTGTCTCAAGGGTGGGGATCGATTCAGGGTTGTCGCCAGGATTTTCTTCCCTGACTCCCCTGGTGGACCCAGAAGGGTTGCATTGTGACATTTGATGTTGTCTCAAGGGTGGGGATCGAAATCAGGGTTGTCACCAGGATTTGGGTGTAAAGTCAGGCAAAATCAGAAATGGCAAAAAATGGGAACAATTAATATTTGGGGTAAGGTAAGGAAAAGTCGGAAAATGAATGGGGGGAAAAGGTCTGAGGGTGAGCACGTTTATATTGTAACCCAGTGGGTGACATCCAGTGGCTACATTTAATCAGGACTTGATGTGAGAGTGGGGAAGAGGGAAGTCTGATGGGAGATGGGGGCAGTTCCTTGGGGAAAGACGATTGCCTCCCTTATTTGATCCTCTGGCAACAACTCTGGAATTCAACATTGGCTGGTGCATGCTGTTGAACTATAACAGCTTTGGCGTATGGCAAATACTGCTAGTAGTATCTTGTCCCTGAAAATGGCTGATTTTAAAGGATTTTGTTTTAATACTGTTAAACAGTGTAGATTGTCACATAATATTCGGCCTAATAATTATTCTGCAGAAATTGTGGAACTTCTAAATCTCCAATATCAGTTTTTATGTGAGATTTTATGTGGAAGCAATGAATTTACCTATGAGATTTACTTAAATAGCCGAATAGCTCTGATAATAGAGTGCCAATCATGAATGCAGAAGGGTACTTCAGGTTCGAATCCAGCTCTAGCTGCATCCTTGGGTAGGGATGTAAAAGCTGTTGCCCTTGTCTCCCTGGCCAAAACTTTCTCTTCATAAATGGGGGCATTAAAGAACCTGTTGTACATGTACTATTCGTGAAGAGAAGGGGATAATTGTTACCCTCTACATCAGCCTGCTTTAATTTCTACCACTATGTTCTTGGGCAAGCTGTTAAATCATTCTCTGTAATTAGTTTGTATGAGTTAGAGGACTAATAATCCTCAATCCGAGAATGAACAACTACCTTTACCCTTTGATGTCAACAGTATTAGACTGACTATACCTAGTTAATTCAAGTACATACCACATCCAGAGTGCATTCGTTTGGGACTATTAGTCTGGAATAAGAATAGCTGGAATAATGTAAGCATTCATTTGGAAACTACAAATGTACATGACTGTATTCGTATTCCAGAATACTTGGAATGCATTCTGTGCATTCTGCTCCTTGAGGAAGACTAACAAGAATATTCTTATTCCGGAATATTCCCAAACAAATGCACTGTGTTCTTAAAATAGTGTCACTGACTGCTTCCTTCACTTGTCTTCTTGTTTAATAGATTTCCAAGTTACTAGCCAGTGTGAACCCAGTGTCAGTTGAAGTCGAGTGGGTACCCATTTTAGTGGGAATTCTGTTCAAAACGATTGGAACCCCTATGGTAAGAGATAGGATGAAATTGAAAAAAGAACTGGAGCCGAGGTTGTAAAGTGAATCCAATTAACAAATAAACTAGAGGAATATATATCAGATACTTCCTTTCAATGCCGTATTGACTCCAAGTATGCGAGACGTATTACGGCCCGCATAGTTCGCGCGCACCCGACTTATGCCGCAAAGTTGTACAAACCCTTATCTGTTGTTTATATCCAGACAACGATCGTGAGGCATCTGCACCTAATGTATTACTAGCTTTTTTAACTAAGTAACAAAATATTTCAAATTTGAAGGATTCCACTGATTTTTCTCGAAGTGTAAATGGGCTCTACAGAAGGGTTGTTTTAGTCTAAAAAAAAAAAGAGTTGAATGACATCGACAAAGTGTCACGGGACTCTTTGTCAATTCCTCTAGGGCTGTACTGACCCTTCTAAAGAGTTAGCTGACTCTGCCTAAAAGGTCATTTTGATCAAAACAACTCCTTGGGGTCAAAACCCCGGGGGGGGGGGGGGGGACTCCCTTATGTGAGGGGTACATGGATGCTCGTCGTACCTTTTAGGGGTCAAAATCAGGAGTTTGGTACCACTTAGGGTATCCACCATCAAACACAGACATTTCTATGTAAAGCGGTACCTTTTAGGGGTCGGGTGTCAATTGAACATTTTTATTATCTTTTAGGGGTCAAAATAAGCTTGAGCCACGCCCATTTTAGTACCTCTTAGGGGTCAAATCGAAAATGTCCGACGGGCATCCCTACCCCTTTTATATGGGAGTCCCCCCCCCCCCCCCCGGGGTCAAAACAGCTCTTTAGTTTTTTACAGTCACAAGAAAGACCACATTGGAATTAGTAAGAATGCCAAGTTTCGGAAGGTGGGCATGGCGCTGTCGGAATTTCGTCTATTGTTTTCTTATTTCTCTCTGTCGCTCTCGCAATTTCAGACGTTCGTCGTTATTTCATGTCCTTCATGTCGCTGTTTCAACGCCGGGTCGCTTTCTTGGAGTTTATCCTAAAAGGGCCTCGTGGATTCGAGGGACGAGTTTGGGGACGTTGTCCCTCCAATCCATATATACGACGTCGTATTTTTGCAATATTTGAAAGCTCACCACATGGTAAATATCAGATTAAACATCCCCAAACTTGGTAAGCCTACTCATTTTGATGTGCTCTTTCTTGCAATGGAGTTTATTAATTAGATTATAATTAGATTATGATTAGGTTATGATTAGGTGAACTTTGCGAACTCGGCCCAGTCCTTTTTTCAATGCGGTAGTAGCCAATAGTTTGTGAATGGTATGAATAGTAACTAAGGCTTTAGATTACATGTATATACACAGGCAGCCCAGACTCGACATATATTTCCCGCTTTTTGGGTTACCTGTGGTATGTTTCATAAGCGATCTCGGAAGAGTTTATATAATTGCTCCTTGTGAATTCTCTTTTCCGATTCCTACCAAATAAATCTTCAATAAACTGCTTTAGAAGTCCCCAAATCACTGCCAAACCACTCGCACAACTTCATTAAGTATCAATCTTTTATTATTGAAGATTTATTTGGTAGGAATCGGAAAAGAGAATTCACAAGGAGCAATTATATAAACTCTTCCGAGATCGCTTATGAAATATACCACAGGTAACCCAAAAAGCGGGAAATATATGTCGAGTCTGGGCTTACTTGTAGAACAGAGAACAAGTTCCACCGTAATAATGTACTTGTTAAGTGCACTTACAATAAAATATATAATTTTGTACGAATCACTATTGCCTGAGAACTAAGTTCTCCTGAATTTAGAGTTGGCAAAGTGAACCGCAGTTCATCTCGTTTCGGCACTTGGTCACATTCCATCAACTAACTAGCTGTGCGATTGGTACTGTGGTTATAGTTAGAAAGTCGAGGTCTCATTCGCTAGCTAGTCAGCCCTAGAATATCACGCCAAGTCGACCTCATTTGCCGACACAGAGGGTGGTCACCGCCAGAGATTTGTTTGCGTCGTCAGTGGTTCTTTTACGTCCCCATTTCTGGAGACGGGACCGCCATTTTACGTGGTCAACCGATCCACGAGGGATTCACAGTCCCAATGTAGAGAGCCAGGTTCTTACACCTTGAGAAGAATCATTGCCTTGACTGGGGTGCGAACCCGGCGGGTCGTCTTCTACGTGAAGGGGGAGCCGGGGTGGCGCAGTGGTTAAGCGCTTCGCCTCTCACCTCTGTGGCCCAGGATCGATTCCCGAACGCGGTGTCATATGTTAGTTGAATTTGTTGGTATCTCGCCCTTGCTCCGGGGGTTTTTCTCCGGGTTCTCCGGTTTTCCTCCTTCCGCAAAAACCAACACGCTAAATTCCAATTCGATCTGTGGATTAGCCGGGACCTGGCTTTGATCAGCCCCCATGGATGTTCGAGGTCTCGTGAGAAATTTAGATTTTTTTTTTGAAAGGCGGAAGCGCTAACCACTACACCACCACGGCTCTCTTTTACTTGTTTAATATATATTTGTTTAATATTTTTAAAATATGAATTACTCAGTGTATTTGCAATACATACATGTCGGTAGAGCGGTGTTCAATTGAGTGTTGAAAAGTAAATATATAGGTGATTCCTTTCGAATTTTGATTGGTTAGTTATCCATGATTGCGGTTAGTTTGCCTCGTGATTGGTTGCCAGTAAAACCAATCGTGAATTACGTCAGTTCGTGATTGGTTCATTGATGTTTTTAGTTGCTCCTGGTTTGGCTCACTGGTTTTGGTTTTGCAACACTCAATTGAAGACCGCTCTATTACAAAATGATTCCATATAATGGTAGCTTTTGCCATATTTGGAAAACATGCAACCAGGGACCAATCCACCGTACGGAAAAAGATGGCGGCTTGAACCTTTACCCACAATCCTTTGCGCGCGAAAAACTTTAAATCCGTTATAAAATCGCGGTAGAGGTTTTAAACTTTAAAAACAAACCAGTACAAATGCTGTTGCCAATACACTGTTATTGAAGAGAATACCGGTAGATGATTTCTACGCATTATTTTGACCGTGTTGGGTTCGCAAGGAATTGTGGTCAAACGAACAGCCGCCATTTTTTTCGGTACGGTAGATTCAATAAAACGTTTACAAGTCTAGCCATGTTTTTCCGATTTTGAAACAGTAGCCTGATGCTCGTGAAGTACACGTGTAAATGTTTTATTGAATTGGCGCCAGTGTACGTTGTCTTGAAAAGAAAAATGGTGCATGTGTTTACCCAAAAATGCGAAGGGAAAATCTTGGAAAAGCATGCTTAAAATAAGCAAATATGCAGACCTGACAATGTACAAAAGTGGACAATCTTACCTGTTACAAAATCTTTGTGAAAGACTCAAGCACAATTTAGTTTTCAAGTTCTCAAACAAGGCGAAGTATGACCAGAAAACGATTTGCCGGGCGAGATCCCCAGTAAGGTATCACACAAGAATACTGAAGAACTAAAAAATATACAAGGAAATGTTTTCTTTCAGATCTTCTTTACTGTTATGCCTTTTCTGTCCACCTGATTTGAAAAGCACGAGTTCGTTGGTTTTTGACGGAGCACTATCAAACAGTGATTGGTTTGCCCCAACACATTTCTTTGCTTGTATTATAAACATTTAAGCATCGTTTGTACGTGATATTTGGCATAAAACCACTACAAACCATGCTATTACTATTACTTATTGTCGATGTTGTTGACTGTATGGTACATATCACAATGTCACGTTTTTCATGTAGCACTCTAGGAATACAAAGTAGTGTGTCACACAATACTGACAGTGTTTCATCACAGATCCCCATGCAAGCAGTTAGTGAAGCCAAGCGTAACTACGGAATCCAGGATCTTAAATACTGGTGTCACTACCACCAAGTGGACTTCAATTGGACTTCTCACTTCCCTCTGAAGACAGTACTTCCTTCAAGAGTGACTCTTGTTGATGGCGATGACAGACTGAGACAAGTCATGTGTGAGTATCTACACTATATAATAGTGACTGTTGTTGATGGTGATGACAGACTGAGACAAGTCATGTGTGAGTATCTACACTATATAATAGTGACTGTTGTTGATGGTGATGACAGACTGAGACAAGTCATGTGTGAGTATCTACACTATATAATAGTGACTGTTGTTGATGGTGATGACAGACTGAGACAAGTCATGTGTGAGTATCTACACTATATAATAGTGACTCTTGTTGATGGTGATGACAGACTGAGTATCTACACTATACACTATATAATACTATATAATAGTGACTGTTGTTGATGGTGATGACAGACTGAGACAAGTCATGTGTGAGTATCTACACTATATAATAGTGACTGTTGTTGATGGCGATGACAGACTGAGACAAGTCATGTGTGAGTATCTACACTATATAATAGTGACTGTTGTTGATGGCGATGACAGACTGAGACAAGTCATGTGTGAGTATCTACACTATATAATAGTGACTGTTGTTGATGGTGATGACAGACTGAGACAAGTCATGTGTGAGTATCTACACTATATAATAGTGACTGTTGTTGATGGCGATGACAGACTGAGACAAGTCATGTGTGAGTATCTACACTATATAATAGTGACTGTTGTTGATGGTGATGACAGACTGAGACAAGTCATGTGTGAGTATCTACACTATATAATAGTGACTGTTGTTGATGGTGATGACAGACTGAGACAAGTCATGTGTGAGTATCTACACTATATAATAGTGACTGTTGTTGATGGCGATGACAGACTGAGTATCTACACTATACACTATATAATACTATATAATAGTGACTGTTGTTGATGGTGATGACAGACTGAGGCAAGTCATGTGTGAGCATCTACACTATATAATAGTGACTGTTGTTGATGGTGATGACAGACTGAGACAAGTCATGTGTGAGTATCTACACTATATAATAGTGACTGTTGTTGATGGTGATGACAGACTGAGACAAGTCATGTGTGAGTATCTACACTATATAATAGTGACTGTTGTTGATGGTGATGACAGACTGAGTATCTACACTATACACTATATAATACTATATAATAGTGACTTGTTGATGGTGATGACAGACTGAGACAAGTCATGTGTGAGTATCTACACTATATAATAGTGACTGTTGTTGATGGTGATGACAGACTGAGTATCTACACTATACACTATATAATACTATATAATAGTGACTCTTGTTGATGGTGATGACAGACTGAGACAAGTCATGTGTGAGTATCTACACTATATAATAGTGACTGTTGTTGATGGTGATGACAGACTGAGTATCTACACTATACACTATATAATACTATATAATAGTGACTCTTGTTGATGGTGATGACAGACTGAGACAAGTCATGTGTGAGTATCTACAGTATATAATAGTGACTGTTGTTGATGGCGATGACAGACTGAGACAAGTCATGTGTGAGTATCTACACTATATAATAGTGACTGTTGTTGATGGTGATGACAGACTGAGACAAGTCATGTGTGAGTATCTACACTATATAATAGTGACTGTTGTTGATGGCGATGACAGACTGAGACAAGTCATGTGTGAGTATCTACACTATATAATAGTGACTCTTGTTGATGGTGATGACAGACTGAGGCAACTCGTGTGTGAGTATCTACACTATATAATAGTGACTCTTGTTGATGGTGATGACAGACTGAGGCAAGTCATGTGTGAGCATCTACACTATATAATAGTGACTGTTGTTGATGGCGATGACAGACTGAGACAAGTCATGTGTGAGTATCTACAATATATAATAGTGACTGTTGTTGATGTGTATGACAGACTGAGGCAAGTCATGTGTGAGTATCTACACTATATAATAGTGACTGTTGTTGATGGCGATGACAGACTGAGACAAGTCATGTGTGAGTATCTACACTATATAATAGTGACTGTTGTTGATGTGTATGACAGACTAAGACAAGTCATGTGTGAGTATCTACACTATATAATAGTGACTCTTGTTGATGGTGATGACAGACTGAGACAAGTCATGTGTGAGTATCTACACTATATAATAGTGACTGTTGTTGATGGCGATGACAGACTGAGACATGTCATGTGTGAGTATCTACACTATATAATAGTGACTGTTGTTGATGGTGATGACAGACTGAGGCAAGTCATGTGTGAGTATCTACACTATATAATAGTGACTGTTGTTGATGGTGATGACAGACTGAGACAAGTCATGTGTGAGTATCTACACTATATAATAGTGACTGTTGTTGATGGCGATGACAGACTGAGTATCTACACTATACACTATATAATACTATATAATAGTGACTGTTGTTGATGGTGATGACAGACTGAGACAAGTCATGTGTGAGTATCTACACTATATAATAGTGACTCTTGTTGATGGTGATGACAGACTGAGACAAGTCATGTGTGAGTATCTACACTATATAATAGTGACTGTTGTTGATGGTGATGACAGACTGAGACAAGTCATGTGTGAGTATCTACACTATATAATAGTGACTGTTGTTGATGGTGATGACAGACTGAGACAAGTCATGTGTGAGTATCTACACTATATAATAGTGACTGTTGTTGATGGCGATGACAGACTGAGGCAAGTCATGTGTGAGCATCTACACTATATAATAGTGACTGTTGTTGATGGTGATGACAGACTGAGACAAGTCATGTGTGAGTATCTACACTATATAATAGTGACTGTTGTTGATGGCGATGACAGACTGAGACAAGTCATGTGTGAGTATCTACAATATATAATAGTGACTGTTGTTGATGTGTATGACAGACTGAGGCAAGTCATGTGTGAGTATCTACACTATATAATAGTGACTGTTGTTGAAGGTGATGACAGACTGAGACAAGTCATGTGTGAGTATCTACACTATATAATAGTGACTGTTGTTGATGGTGACGACAGACTGAGACAAGTCATGTGTGAGCATCTACACTATATAATAGTGACTGTTGTTGATGGTGATGACAGACTGAGACAAGTCATGTGTGAGCATCTACAATGTACACTATACATATAGAATAGTGATGATGACGATGATGGTAATGGTGTTATAGATGATGATGGTGATGATAATTATGATGACGATGAAGAAGAAGATTTAGGAATGTACTGAAACTCGATTGAAAAGTGTTCAGAAACCACTTATCGAGACAACGTACCAAAGGCAGGAACTATTTTCTATATTTCAAACAGTGATGTGCATGGGCTTTCAGTGTGAAACACGAATGCGGATAAATAATGTGGCTGTTATTCGTCTCTACAGATGAAGCGGGTTGGCGGGATGACCAAGATATTGGAAACGAGCAGGTAAAACAGAAGTTGGAGCTGATATTGCCATGTCTTATATCACCTGTAAGCTGACTGAAATCAGTGATTGTTCTTAATACATGTACTAGGTTTTGCGTGAAGTTTTAACTAAGGCAGGATTTGATGCTGATCGACTGATTCAAGAAACAAAGAGACAAGAGATCAAGGACAAGTTGAAAGTGAACACGGAAAGGTAAGTAGGCGATGTGTCGTGTTTGCAGCTAAGACCCGGTTGTCCCAAGCAAGGGTAACGTTAGGATAACGTTAAGTCTGTAATTCTAACCTCTACAGTTAACCTTGGATTAGCAATTAAACCCTTGGGTTGTGTTACCCTACCACACAGTTACCCTTAGGCACTGTTACACTTAGGCACTGTTACACTTAGGCACTGTTACACTAGGCAATGCTTCATTCAACTTGTCTCGCAGATGTTTACCTAAATTACGGAATGAGTATTTTTATTGGCTGGTCACACCTCTCGTTGCGAGACAAGTTGCACGTGTGGGCGATGCCTAAAAACATGTTGTAGTATTGTCGCAAGCGTTGTGAGAAGTAGAACTTGGTTCTACTCCGGCTGAATGCTTGCTGCAGATATCTCTTCCTTCCCAGCGGCGAGAGACATGGAAGAGACCTCAGCCGGTGAAGCACGCTTTCTTTGATATACCGCCGTCCACAACCCTGGACGAACAAAACTAGTTTTGAAATCGTTTTTTACCGGAAATGTGTGGTGTGCATGGTGAAACCTTACACGTCGCTTACACTTTTCGAGCCCACGGTTACTAATTCTTAGTTGATCGACGTCTGTCAAAGTCACGGGATTATGAGAAGGTTGCTAGGTAACCCAACGCATGCGCAATGAAGAAAGCATTCTACATCGGCAGAGGTCCCCTCCCTTTCTATCTCTCTCTCGCCACGGGAAGGATGAGATCTCCCCCAGCAGGGAATACGGCCCCAAACCACGTTCCGAAATGTCCCAGCTGATAACAGATGCTTTGGTTTGTTGTTTAGGGCTGTCGAGGTGGGTGTATGTGGAGTACCGAGCTACCAAGTCAATGATGGCCCTGTGATATGGGGTCAGGACAGGCTAAATATCGTAGCGGACATGCTGTGTGGATGGAAGGACTACACGCAAATCCTCAACAGCAAGTTGTGATCAAGAGTCGGCAGGAAAAAGCACGGAAAAAAGCACAGCATTTGCTGTGTATAGCAATAATTAATCTGATAAAATACAAGCGCATACACACAAGTGATCAAAGTTACTTTTTAAAATCCAACTGTCGTACCGAAACTTTTGTAAAAAAGTAAGTAAAGCAACTTTATTTAACGTCGGTAACTCGTGACAGTCTGATGAGACTGGTAAACTTGAGGCCGACGGGAGTCCTACGATTTTACGTCCTTATCCGAGAAGACGTGAAGGTCTAACTATTTGCAGTTGTATCACACAGGCAGCACCTTCTCCTCAGTTATTTTAAGACCCTGAGTGTTGGTCCGGCCGGAGTTTGAACCCTCGCGCTCGACAGACGGGAACATTAAATACTGAGCTAACCGGGAGGCGGTTGTAAAGTGTATTCCCTAATTTGTGTAGTTTAATGCATCAATTAAGGTCCAGAAAGGTAAAAACATTCTGACACATCAGTTTCGGTTTATTTTTTGCCATATAGTAATACAGAAAAAGGCAGGGATTGAGCCAGAAATTGAGCCAGAAGGGACAATTTGGCCCTTTTGCAAGTGATCTGGCATTTAATTTCCTTTGGAAGCGGGTCAATTTGACCATTATTGTATTTTCAAGGGACAAATGTTTTTTTAAAGCGGGAATGGCGCAGCCTGGGTCGTTCCCTGAAAAGGTACATATTAATTATATAGTACAATAATAAGTATCTGTACAAAGTTAGCTCGGTGGTTAAGCTCCGGTCTGACGAGCGGGAGGTCGCGGGTTCAAACCCCGGCCAAACCAACACTCTTAAAATAACTGAGTAGAAGGTGCTGCCTTTGTGAAACAATCTCGTTCTCGAACTGGTTAGATCTTCACATCTTCTCCGATAAGGCGTAAAATCGTAGGTCCCACGTCGCCCTCAAGTTTATCAGTCTCACCAGACTGTCACGAGTTATCGACGTTAAATAAAGTTGCTTTACTTTACTTTAGATAAATAAGAAATAATGGCGAGGTAGCTCTTAGAAGCCATGGAGGCTTATTGGTCGGGGATCGTCCTAAATATCAATCAATAGGCGTTACACACGTGAGCTATAGGAAAAGCGTAAAACAAAATTCACAGAATAGTAGTAGGGAGTCATCAGAATTACCCCCTTTTTGGTGTGGTATCTCATTAAAGTGGTGCGGTATGTCATTAATTCGAAGACGTCGCAGTTCTATTGTCTTTCACTCATGAATAAAATGGGGTGAATCTTATTAAAGGGAGGTGAATAAAGTATCTCTTGTAAGATGTTTTAAAGACACTTATGTTGGCACCTGTTTTAATTGTAGTTGGTAATGCATTCCAGAGCTTGGACCTTGAAAAAAGCATTGTAAATTGTTTGATATTAGTTCTACAGGCATGAGGCCGGTAAAACTCTTCGGATCTGGTTGTGTAATTATGAATTTGATTACTTGTTTGGAACGTTTGCTCAAAGGACCGTGGTGGCAATCTATTATGGTAAGAATACATAAAAGTTCCAGCTTGGAGAGAGTATATACAGAAGATATCTAGAATTTTTAGTTTACAAAAGAGTGGTTTACTAGGAGCTCTATAATGAGCCATCAGAATTATGCGAACTGCCCTTTTTTGAAGGTTAGTTACAAAAGTAGAAGACCAGACTATATTGCAGTAAGTAAGATATCGATAAATTAGAGAGTAGTATAATGATAACAATGATTTTGAAAGCAAATAAAATCTGACTTTGTATAATAACTCGAATGTGGTGAATGAATATAGTAATGAATATAGTGCACCTATCAAGGCCTCGCCCCCTGGGGGTGGAGGACGGGCAACCCTTGGGCATTTGACATTTTGAGAGGCAGCTGATCAAAATCGCCTGAGGCCTTACCACAGCAGTCCATCATGAAACACCATGACATGAAATAAAAAACCCGAATTCAAGGCAGGATTACCTCGCTTAAATGGCAATGATTGACAATTGTAAAGCGCCATTGGGCTGTATGGATAATGCACTATATAAATGCTGTTTTATTATTGTTATTATTATTATATGCAAATGTTTCCTCCTTCCAGGGTAGCGGATTCCGAGATAATAGTTGTCACATTTTCCACCCTGACTGCGGTCATGAACTTCAGTGATGACCAGGCCAGTGACGTGGTGCTTCTTTGGTAAGATTATCGGGTGCCTGGCATCATAGGGGAGATTTGATCTTGTTAAACGACCTCCCACGCGCAATACACCTTCCTTGTCAAGTATTGGACTGAGGGCTTTCAAACGACTATGCCTGCCGACCTTTTCTCCATCCTTTAGGCTCTTGATTTCTTCCGGGAATCTCTGCTTGAGTATGCATGCTTCACCCAGAATTTCTCTGCTTGGTGAATCTCTTGAGGGGACAGCAGTTTCCCGCCGTCATTAAGCCAAATAGCCTGACTCATCTGACTTCTTAAGCTTCAGCAGTTGGCAAACCTGAGAAGTCGGCGTAGAATACTTCCGTATGTTTATTAGCTGCTGGCTTTGTCTTTGATACATCATTTTGCACTCTTCTGCGTCAATTTACTTCCTGGGAGGCCATCTATCTTCTCTATACAGGAACTGCTTCGGTCCTCTGAACCAGCGGTGTTCAGGAGTCAGCATGCCAGCGTCCAAACCTCGAGATGCGGCATCAGCACAATTTTCTTTTGTGGGTACGTACCTCCATTGCTTCGGGTTCAACCTCTGATGAATCTCTGATACACGATTTGCTACAAATGTTTTGTATCGTCTCGACTGCTCCTGAATCCAATAAATGACATCCATGCTGTCTGTCCAGAAGGTACAAGTGGTAAAGGGGATACAAAGAAAATTAAATATAGTTTCAATACATTTTCACTCTTGTTCACCTGTTTTACCATCTTTTTCACTCGTGTTCCCTCGTGTGTAGTTTTAGTCAACATCGTACAAATGGTAAAGAGCATTGCTTTCTCTGCTCATAAAAATGCAAATCTGAAGTTTCACACATTAGTGGATAACACCTCTGGAGCTGAACTGTGCGAAACAATTCCGAATGCTCTTGACACCAGAAATGTTACATGTAAACCTTTCGCGTCGCGTTGGTTGCTTTGTCTTACCAACGAAGCCCGCCGGTCCTTAGTGCAGCAAATCCCTAGGAAACTCACGTAGTAGTGCTTTTGAACCACAAGTGTTCTCTTGTTGAGCCAGAGAAAGCAAAAGGTGTACTGCAGAAAGATTATTTGTCGAGTTGCTTCGCCTCACTGTGTTGTCTTTCTTCCGCCCTCCGTACTCACCACTCTAGACCGGTATTTCGAAGAAAGTTTCATTTTAAAAGGTATGTATCTATACAAACATTAAGATAAAAAAAGTCAGTTAAACATGTATTATCTGGAAATAATTACACGGTGGCACAAACCAGAGATGGATTCGAGAATCGTAATAGCTGTTATTACGGCTGAGCCAAATACCTAAAACGGTCAGCGGTTTCACCCATCTTATCGGATCATCGACTCGTTTGAGGCTGTTTCCTTGAGTGAAATTTCCCATGAAATATCCTCGTTTTACTTTGCTTTATCATTCCTGTCTCTTCATTCGATACACTATAGTAGCGATTGTAAGACGCTGAATGGCCTAAGGATGGTTCATAAGGCTGAATGCGAAGAGGAGTTATCGTCAGGGTGCGAGTTGTTGACTTTACGTACTCAAGAAGCTTCTGAAGACAAGGCTTGTAAACAAATTCCGTCAAATCACTCCAGTGGCCAAGGACAGACACCGCTTAACATTTATTCTTGCTTTTCTTTAGAAGATACTCGTTTGGGGCATCACATCATCTTCTTGCCTCTTGGTGATCTCCGTTCAACGTGACTTTAATGGTTGACCCGAAGCCTCGTTTTTATGAGGACTGATGGATGAAACCGCTGACCATTTGCGAATATCATTTGCGCGCAAAGCAGCATGGGCTCGGACATCAAAATCTTCCAAAACGTGAAAAAGAAGGACTTTTCATTTTTTAACAGATATGCATTGCATCTAGTGAAAACTCTCGTAAGTTTAAATGAAAGAAAATGTAATGTGGGGAACATTTTAAAATTGAAAGCTTTGTTGTTTTGGACGAAATGTTTTCACACAAAAGAAAAATGGTTTTAAAATACAGCTTTTGTGGATTTCATTTCAGAAATTTATCATTTAATGGTTGGTGAGTTGTCAGTATAAAAAACAGAAATCAGTAAACAAATCAGTTGTATCTGAACAATAGAATTATGCCTAGTTTTTACACGGATTGTTTCTTAATAACGCTTGTAAGGCCCAGTTCAAACGTCGATCTTCTCATGAGCCGAACCTAATACGTGAATTAAGTTAATTATTATATGGTAGGAGGTACTTCCGGTCAAATGGCGCGCGCTGATTGGCCGTTTAGCGGGCGGAATTCTCCCGTAATGCCCACGGGTAATACGGATTTTCCCGCTGCGGTGTTTGTGTACACGAACCGGTCAAATTAAAAGTTAAAACAAAATATGCCATATAGTAAACACCTTATTAACCTCGCTTGCTCGGTCTGAACAGAAAAACCGCGGTCTGATATTTCTGTGTACAGACCTCACGTTCGGTTTATAAGTAGTTATTATGTCCCGAAACTATAGCATCCCCGTCGTTCAGGCCATCTGCATATTCTTATGCTGTACATATTAGTTCTTCCATAATCCTAATTTGTTTATCTTTAGCTTAAAGACCCTGTGTCCGAGCCCATATTGCTTTGCGCCAATGTTATGATCCCTTATGATACGATTAGTTTGTTTATCAACGCCGCATAAATTAAAGGCCAGCTTTTAGGCGAACTAAAATGCTTTCGATTGTTTATAAGTTTCATAAAAGAAGTAAACGTACACTTTGGATAACGAATTTCATAATATCTACCGGATTAAAAACCCAATCGAGCCCACGAATTTTTCCCGGATGCTTCGAATATGATTTTAACAGTACTTGGCAGGAAGCCAGTTGTTCTGTCTTTAGATTCTAATTCGGTTTACGAGTGCGACTTTTCACAACTCTACAAGCAAACACATACTCTTGCTACCTTGTTTTCATGTCTCCAGTATTGCTTAGCTGTATTTGAAGATCTCTACTTTCCTTGCGAATGATAAATTTTGAGTGCAAAATGACTGCATTCGAGTCAAACTCACAGCGAAGTAACAGCTGAACTCGGCAGATTGGAGTTTGACCCGCGATCGCAGTTTTGGTAGCAAGACTTTCTGGACGTACTGTAGGATGAAAAAAAAAGGTTAAGGACATTGCTTTCTCTGCTAATAAAAATGCAAAACATATACATATACAGATAAGTCGTAACACCTCAGTGGAGCTTAGCCGTGCGAAATTATAATTACGAATGATCTTGATGCCAGAAGTGGTTGCTTTGTGCTTTGTATTTCCAACGAAGCCTGCCGGGAAACTCACGTAGTAGTCCTTTTGAACCACAAGTGTTCTCTTGTAGACCAAGAGAAAGTAAAATGTGGAATGCTGACGAATTATTTGTCGAGTCGCTTCGCCTCGCTGTCTCGGTCCTTTCTCCGGCATTCCTCTACTCGCCACTCCATTTAAAAAAGTATATATACAAAAGTTAAGATAAAAGAAAGTCAGTTAAGCATATATACCTATGAATAATTACACGATGGCCCAAACTAGGGATCGATTTAGAAAGATTCGAGTCACATAACAACAACAACGATCTTTCTGATTTTCGTAGCCTACGAAAATGATTTGCGCGCGCAAAGCACCATGGGCTCGGACACAGGGTCTAAGGTTCAAAATGGAAAAGTTTCGAAAATTCGTTTTTTCGCAAATTCTAAATCTAGCATCACAAAAAAACTCAAACTCAAAAAATTATTTAAAGCCTTGAAAATGCGACTTTCTGATTTCCCGCTAAAAAGGCGCGAAAAATGATTGACAGCTGCTGTCATTCACTGGGCATGTTATTTCATTCTCGCTATCCTGTGATTTTCTGCGCTACTTTTCGTTCGTAAAGATTTCCTACGTTTATAATGCAATGCCCAAAATTGTAAAAGTAGATCTCTCTTGGTGCCGTATTCAAAAAAAGAGAAGAAGAAAAAACAGCACAATTTAGTTTGTAACAAGAGGCCCTGAGTGGCCTTAACTCGGGCCACCTAGGAATAGGTGAATACATGTAGTTCTAGCATTTTTTGTGTCATACATGGTTTGTGCTAGAGAAGCCGGATGATAGAAGTAGTCAGCTTGCCTGTTTGTTGCGGGAGGAGCAAAATGACGAATTATGGGACATTTCCATTGATGACTTCTGTCAATCTCTCTTCTGGAACTGGGCAGGACTTCTGTCAATCTCTCTTCTGGAACTGGGCAGGAATTCCCGATGTTGTGCACGCATCAGTAGAACAACAGACGCGAGCTGCTAAGACTCGTTCTGGTTCACCAGCCTTTTGTCGTTTAAAACAGATAGCCTTTGTTATAGGGGTACCCGACTCGATTAGTTTTGTACAAAGCTATTTCAGGTATCCTGCGGACACCCTCCCTAATTTAATTAGATGTTTATCGTAATTCATTGTAAAATACGGGTGTGAAATTAAGTATTTGTTGTGGTTGTATTTGTTGTTGTTGATAACTGCGCGCGCAACATCGGCAAAATGGCCTATTGAAACGCCACACTAGCTAGGATTTAGGGGACAATGTCCTGTCAGGTTCTACAAAGTTTCAGAAGGCACCGTCTAGCAGAGTTCAAGGTATGTAAGAACCCTTTTCCCGGCCGTCAACTACAAGCGAGTTTCAAACAGCGACATCACTTGAAGTCTCCACTCGGTAGAAACGAAATTAGAACATAGCTTATTAAATAAATGTATCGGGTAATGCAGGAATCCAACACCCCAGCAGAAAAATAACTGAACAATGCGACTCAATAAATATAAACTGACCTGCTATATAACGCTGATCCTGAAAGCTGCTTCGTGGCTCTGTCGAGTGTCGATCGCGAGCCTCGATCCGTGCAGTCCAGTGGAAGTTGTAAAACTACAAGACAACAAGTCTGCCAGCGACTATCACCAGAGCCAGAAGTCATAGCCTGTCCATATATTCAGCAATGAACAAGTATATTCCTCTGCAGCCGGCTTTCTTTCTTCAATTATCAGTTTTAAGAAATTTGTCTTGAATGTCAGTCAGCATCGGTCCAGTTTACAACATCGGCAAAAACGCCACACTAGCTACATGTAGATTTAAGGGACAATCGGTTACTTGAAAACAAATTTTCTCTTCATAGACGCGCAACAGAGAAATAAAATATCAGAACCTATTTCTTTCGAATACCTTAATCATGAAATTCTTTTATCTAAATTATATAAGTATGGTATACGTGGAACTCCACTGGCATGGTTTGATGACTACTTGACTAATCGACAACAATATGTTAGAATTGGAAACACCGATTCAGATTTACTAAATATGACTTGTGGGGTACCTCAGGGCTCAACTCTTGGGCCACTCCTCTTTACACTTTACATAAATGATATGCCTAACTGTTCTAATAAACTATCATTTCGAATATTTGCCGATGATACCAACGTATTTTATTCAAGTACATGTATTAATGATGTGGAAAATGTGATGAATGAAGAACTTAATCAAATTTTTCGTTACTGTGCCACCAACAAACTTTCAATAAACTAAAAAAAGACTAATTTTATGTTGATAACCTCTTCAAAGAAAAGAATCCGAGACATAACCATTAGAAATATTGAACAAAAAAGTCATATAAAATATTTAGGTATATACATCGACAATCATATAAGTTGGGAACAACAGATTAAACATGTAAATAACAAAATTGCAAAAAATACTGGAATCCTAAGTAAACTTAGATACTACATTGATTTAAAAATGCTGAAGCAACTTTACTATACACTAATTTATCCATATATCAATTATGGATTGATGAGCTGGGGTAACTCCTATACTTCGAAATTGACAAAATTGCGTTCTTGTCAAAATAAATGCATAAAAAATAGGTTTTTTGCGCGAAAAAGAGAGAATGCCACCCCTTATTTTAATCTCCTTGGTATACTTATGCTTGATAACATTTTCAAATTAAAAATAGCTACTTTTGCATATAAAATTATAAATGAAAAGAGTAAAGTCCCAACAATATTTTGTGAAACTATTAAGATTGCATCAGATCAACACTCCTATAATACAAGATTTGCCGCCAGACAGAACTTTAGCAGACCTAAAGCACGAACAAATTACGGAATACAAACATTTAAATTTATTTCATCACAAATTTGGGAAACCATTGATCTTGGAATTAAACAGTCTAATTCATCCTCTATATTTAGGAAAAAATATACTCAATCTCTCCTTATCTCACAGACACTCTAATAATGTTTGATAATAACTCTTTTCATTTATCGAGGCTGAACTTTTTATCCACGTCCGTCCTTCTTTTTTTCTTTTCTACCTATGGTAGACGTAGGCAGTGATCAACACGAAAGCTTCTTGCTACTTTGATCACTGCGCACGAATAATTTATTATAGTTTCTTCTCAGTTATGTAAATGTTACTATTGTTATGTTTTTATTTATCCTGTAATTATCTACTACCATGTTAACTAGAAAATGTGCGAATAAACTGAAACTGAAACTGAAACCTGTTTGTAAAGTCGTTGGGTTGATTTATGGTTCATTTCCCCTCTGTGTTGCACAGTGGCTACTCTATGCTTAAAGCATTGTAACGAACAACTGTCTGTGAAAAAGGGACTTTATAGCGTATTGTTACGCGACAATATTAGAATAATTAATAACAGTAAATCATCTAGATTTAGAAACTGGTCTCTAGCATATTAGTTACGTACTTAATTATATGTTGATTAGCAGACAAATGGTCTCAAGGACTGGTTTCCTATGAAATTGAATAATCCTGCAATCTTGAGACCAAGCTCATGCAACGGAATTGATACCGACTAATGGCATAATTAAAAAGAGGATTTGGAAAGCTTTTGTGACTTAACAGACTGCAAGTAGTTATACATTTTTACACCAAATAGTTTTCCGATGTGCTAGCAAATGTTCAGGCTATGCCTTTTTAAATGCTTTTATCATTGTATATCACGTGACGAACGTGCTTTGTAGAGTTATTCTAGTTCTTTTGATTGATAAATGTCTTTTAGCCTTGACAAAAAGCTTACCTTTAGTCGAAAGAAAGAACCAGCTCCAAAGAAACATTTTACATATTTATCAAGCGTGAAACAAAGAAATTGACAGCTAAAATAAGATGCAAGAACAAACAAAACGCTACTCAAAAATAACTGGTAGAATAAAGGGAAATCAGCGCAAAAAGTTCAGAAGAAAAAAGAAAGAAACGGAAAAATGAAAGGAAGTATCGAAACTTTGAGGTCGCGCGCCGACGGATGACGTGCTTAGATTAAAGTGCAACTAATCCCTTTTGCAATTTTTATACATATGAATCTTTGAAAGGTTTTGAGTACTTCTGCGAATATTTTTTTGGCTTACAGAGAATACTCTATGTTCTAGGCTTGTTTGAAATGGTGAAAATTTGACCTTTCCTGACCCATGACCGCGCAAGAAAAAGCCTGGGTCGATTCTTGATCTTACGTCACCTCATTAATGCATTATTCTCCATGGCGCCTTTCCATCACAACAACATCGATATATAGAGAATATACACAGTCTGTGAGTTGTTAGTAAAGAAAACAGTTATTTTAGAGTAAATGCTAAATATTTATTAAAATTATTGCAAAGTCGGATGAGTTGGATGACGTAAGATCAAGAATCGACCCAGGCTTTTATGGGTCAGGAAAGGTCAAAATTTCACCATTTTAAACAAGCAGAGTATTCTCTGTAAGCCAAGAATTTATTCGCAGAAATACTCAAAACCTTTCAAAGATTCATATATATATAAATTGCAAAAGGGGTTAGTTGCACTTTAAGTTGTTTACCATGTACACAGAAATTCCGGTGGTGCACAAAATTTCTCAAACTGAATTTACTCATTTGTACACAATCCGTTTCAGATGAAAAACGCTCTGCAAAAGGCCTGGAACTGGTACGACCCACTGGGAAGTGTACACGATTCAGAAATTCCGGTTGGGAATTTTGGACTACCTTTTGAGACGTTCCATTAATTTTGGAAATTTTCCACGGGACGAACCGAAAAAACGTTTACCATTTACATTCCACCCAAAGTTTCCGGAATTTCCTGTAAATGGTAAACAACCAGAACCTGCATCAACAGAGCGCGAACTAAAATTGAAAACTTTTCACTCAAACCACAGACAGCCCAAAGTTTGAAATTATGTTGAAATCAAGAGCTCTTGTACGAAGGTTCAAACATCCAGAATATCTGCATGGTATTGTATCGCACAAAATGGCAAATTAATAACACAATAAACTTGAAGATTATGTTGTTGTGACTTGAATTTGGGGCCCGAATTTACGAGTTTTGAAAACTCTAAATTTAACAGAGTTTGTGAGGCTTCTAGTCAGCAGGAATCGGCTTCATAAACTCTGTTAAATTATAGCGTTTTCAAAAATATGCCATTCCTTCCGTTTTAAAGATATGAACCTAAAACTTGGGCTTTTTACTAATTTTGGCTTGCTCTTTCTATTTCTGGCATCCATGTTGTTCTAGCGGCAGTTTTTGGGATTTATAGGCTAAAAAGGTCACGTGACCAGGTCCTGCAAGGGCCTATTACTTTGACTGGTGCGTTACAGGACGTCGAGCTACAGGACTGGGAGGGAGGGAGAAGGGGGGGGGGGGCACTCATGTATATGACATTGTATGTGTTGCAGTGCATGGTCTGGATTTTATGTCAGATGAATGAAGAATATAGCTAATTCCAAATGGTAGCTATTAGGCCATCCCAATAAAATGTTTTGCACCATCGCCCTCTGACACGTGACGATAAGTCAGTCGGTCAATAAAAAAATGTTACGGGGTCTAAACTACGCGGGATCTGGGAACCAGATTGTACTTAAGATATCTATAGAACGAACTAAAAAGAGGAATCCAAAATATAAAAATACATATTCATCTATTAGTGTAAACACACATACACAAATGCATGGATGGAGTCTGTCTGTATGTAGGTCGAAGTTTGATTTATACTATTAAATTATAAAAATTAAACGTCATCAAAGATTGCTTCTACATTAGCCTCGCCACCTTCGAAGAAAAACATTGGGTTTCCAGTCCAAATTTATACACGACAACTATTGGGTGTGGAGAGAGGCAGAGGAATCCAGTCTTCCCTATTCTATTTCTTTACAATGCACAGAACCACACCGAGGCAAAACGTCACGCGCATGCGTTTTGACGAGCCCAGCGGGCGCGTCCGCCCCAGTTTCCCGCCGAAACTAAAAGAAAACAGAGGCCATCACCCGTGTTTTTAGTTTTACGTACGTACGCGTATTTTCATGAAATGTTCGCGAAAAACAACGAAACTACTTAAAAGCTAAGCCTAAGACTTCAACAGGTTTAAGTTGTCTTAATTTGTAATTCACAGTGAGTTTGGAAACTTGTATTTGAAACCAGAGCCTTCATTCTCTCGGCTAACGGAGCATTAACGTTTTGCGGCGGTGTGGCGCAGAACACGGTAGTAGATGTTGGCGTTTCACGACAGTAGAAAGGGGGTCCATAGATTTAGCGAGCGAGCCTCTAGAGTGGTCTAGGAATGCTCCAGGGGAATGACTGCAGTTTGAGTGCAGATGGTGCATTTCGACCATCAAAAGTGAACATAGGCGGTCCCTGTTTAGCCTGCTTTTTCACTCATAAATTCGAAGAAAAAAGTAACATCTGCTTACCCGAGCGCTTAATTAGTTTCCAATATGCAAGCATGACGTCAGCACATTTGTTTCATCTTTCTGCCCAATCAAAACCATTGTTAGAATTTTAGTGAATTGGCACGCCAGTGAACACTCTCCTATGATTGGTCAATGGCAAGTGTATTGTCTGAATTCCTTTTAAATGCAACATTACGTCACTTTCCAGGATATGGAAGGTAAAATCTGATTGGTTCATAACACAATGTGGCGTGCATATTGGAAACTAATTAAGCGCTCGGGTAAGCAGACGTTACTTTTTTCTTCGAATTTATGAGTGAAAAAATACATCTGCATAGCAGGGTAGTCCCTGTTACATTGTTTCGAAAAGCTGACAACATAAAGAAAACTGAACGAGACGAAGAACAGAATATGCGGCATCTATGAAGTGTTCTCTTTTTCTTTGTACACTGAATGAATTATTTCGAAGCCCTTTAGTTTCCTCAGCGCCTCCAAAAGTCTGCAAAGAATAGAAATATAGATTTCAAAAGCTAAATTACTCAATCACTTGCAATTCACTCTTCTTAATATTTATGCGCATATCTAATTCACTAAATCCCCGCACAATAGGCACGTCAGTTAAACACAACTACCAGAATCCTTTGCGCTGATTCTTTTCTTCTAATTTGGTATTCTCAGAGGAGTTAAACAATCTGAATAAGAAAAGGCATTCGAAAAGGATTCTGGTAGTTGTTAATTCAACTGACGTAATAGTGTAAATCGGGAATTGGGTATAAACTTCATGGTAGTGTTTCGTTCCATATAGTCTCCCTGGGTAATCATTTTCTCTACTGTTTTACAGTATTATGCATGACACAAAACACTACCATGAAGTATATACCGAGAATTGCGAAAACTTTTAATACACCACTCGGGCCAGGGGAAAATTACTAGGGGAATCCATCTCTCTTTCTTTGTTTTGTACCATCCGTTGGAAGCATGCATTGGATATATTTGGCTCGTAATTTACTCTCTGTGATTAACCCTAATCTCATTTGGGGGCCATGCATGTCGAGTCCAGGAGGATAAAAACTCTGTTTCTGCTAGTCTAAACTCGTTATGAAACTGCTCAGTTCGAGGCTGACCTTGCAAAACCTATAGATGGTTTGCACTCAATCCCCAGAGATTCAAATGACAAAGGGCATGGCGGCCATGTTGGTGTACAGAACAAAAGAAGCTAACGAAGAATCTATTGTGAACTGTACACCAACATGGCGGCTATGACGTCACGTGCTAAGGGTCCATTGTTTCTAGCCTACATGGCGGCCATGTAATAAGGGCAATGGGCTTTAGCAGGAATGCAATCACGTGGTTGTACTGGCTGGCAAAACAAATCTGATTTCATTTATTTAAAGGCACTTTTACGAGATAGTGTTATTAGCAAAACCTGTTTCTTAATACTATTTTCCACCTCCAATCGATTGTCGATCTTTCTAAAACAGCGTTTTGAAGTTTGCCATCCAGTAAAGCCTTTTCCATGCATGGGATCAACAGCTCAATTCATCACGTGACTGTTTCTTGCAAACAACGAGTAATGAGCAAATGTCAACCAAGATAGCGGCGATGACACCATGTGAAAACAAGCACTGAGTTCGTTCAAAAAATAAATTCATGGTTCCAAACTGATGGGATCAGATATAGTACTGAGCTGGACTTCCCTCTGCTCGTTGCCCATACTGCTGATCAAATACAAGAGCTGCAGAACAGAGCAGCTCATATGATTACTAGGGCAGATTACTCAGTCAGGTCTCACGATCTCCTTGAGAAACTTGACTGGCCAAATTTAAATAAAAGACAACAATTACAAATTATGATGTTCAAGGTCTTTCACAAGATAGCACCAGACTATTTACAGGACTTATTACACTGACCTCAGATGTGCATAGCCACAATCTTAGAGGCAGCAAATTTGATCTACAACCTCCTAAGCCAAAAACCAATTTTATGAAATGCTCCTTCTCCTATATATCGCGGTGCCATTGCCTGAATGAGCTTTCAAATGAAACAAGAGAACTCGACAGCTTGACCAACGACTGAGCCGTTTACCGTGTTGAAATAAAGTTAATTGATTGAATTGATTGATTGATACACCTGTTGCATAAATGGCGTCTAATTTGAAAACCATTGTTTAGGAATTTTTAGTCTCACATTCACGTAACAACGCTTTTGTGTGGTTCAAGGTTCAAGGTTTTTATTTCCACAAAACAAAACAATCAGTACATTTCGGACATGCGACAAAAGATATTTGCTAATGTGGAGGAGCACATGCATAAAACCACGAGGCCGTTACCAAAGTTGCTTATGCCCCTAGAAAACGTATTTAAGTTAATGCTCTTATGTATATTCATAAAAAGGGAATATTGCTCGTTTACGTTATCACTCTCATAGATTTGGTTCCATTCCACAGAAGCCAGATCAGCTAGGTAGTTGTCTTCTCTGGATGCGGAAATTAGATCAGGCTGTGAGCCGTATTGGATCATGAATATTGGTAAATGGTCTGAAATATCGGTGTAAAGCAATGTGAACATGAAGCTAAAGTCCCTAGGACAATACCTATTTAAAGTGCTCGCCATCTATGCAGTGGATCTATTATTCCCGACTAGTATTCGCATGCATGTGGCGATTTCCCCTACTAAATACATACCTTACGTCTCCTGTAGCCAGCTTGGAAAGACACAGTACTGTATTGTGCCTGACATCGATGCTTAGTTTGTCGTTAGTGGCCAGCTTTAGTAGAACTTCCACGGTGTCTGTATCAATCTGCTGGCAAACCTCACCTACAGCCACAAACACAACACAGTCACTCTAAATATCGATATATGGAAGCAAGGCTCATGTCGGATGGCACACTTTTCATGCGCAGAACTTAATAGATGAATTAGGTTAAGGAGATGCTTTTGGTAACTCTGGACCGGCTTTGAGCGGCTCATGTGCAAACTCAGCCATGAATTATGCCATCTTAAAATTCAACTTTCGTGCTAAAGTTAAAATATGGACTCACCATTACCTAAAATCGGTTCAACGAATTAAGTTCACCGTCTGAATCAACAGTCGCTCCAATATCGAACTTAAAGTGCATATCAGCCCACTATTTTATCATTAAAATCTATTCTACATCAAGTAAATAGTTGAATAGTAATTATTTCTTGATTTCAGGGTTGCGTCTTGGATATTTACTTCCATTCTAGTAAGTATGACTAATACCGTCTATGAGTATAATAGTTTTTAGTATATACCACACCAGTGAATATCACTTTTCGCGCGCTCTGATTGGCTACCTAAACAGTGAATATGATTTCATATTCACCTCCGAGCAAAGCAGCGATCATATCGCACGAGTTTTTGTCCATTTGACAGAAAATAAAATAACTATTTGGTACTAGCTATTCACTAATGTGTGGTATATACTAAAACAATTATTCACCTCCGTGTCGGTGAATAGTGGTGTAGCGGCTCGGTAAATATCCACCACTATTCACCTCCACTTCGGTGAATAATTGTTAAATATTTCAAATATCCTAATGACGTGACGTCACACAGGGAATTTACTGTCATTTCATTCTCCTTGTGAATAAAACTTACTACTGATTTAGACAAAATATTGGGTAAAATCATTGATACGAGCTTCACATATAACAATGTTTATGGAAGGTCATTTATTATATAATTTTCGATGAAATACCAGTGTATATCTCTTTCTAAAAAGTGATATCTTCACGTGTGAAGATATAAATGATATCTTCACACGTGAAGATATCACTTTTGAAAATATGACTTGCTTTCAAAGATTTCTAGGCTTTTTGGGAAGAGATTGAAACTGGTAGTTCATCGAAAATTATATATTAAACAGAATATTACATGGCCGCTTGGAGATACGAATTTTATCTTCTCGTGTTGATGAAATATCTTACTCGTTCGCTGCGCTCACTCGTAAGATATTTCATCAACACTCGAAGATAAAATCCGTATCTCCGTGCGGCCATGTAATATCCTCTATTTCTCTACCAGCACGTTATTGTGTAAAATATATTCCCTATTCATTAGTATCTTTAGTATTATTCGAAATATAAACCTTTAGGCAGATTTACACAAGAATCATTTCGGGCACGGAACTCTAAAATTTGTGCCCGCGGGCCGATAAGTTTGGGACCGACACTTTTTGTGCCCGCGGGCCGATAAGTTTGGGAGCGGCACTATTTGTGCCCGCGGGCCGATAAGTTTGGGAGCGGCACTCTTGATTTTTGCCGTGTAAACGAAGAGTGCCGTGCCCTAAATTATCAGCACTCATGATTACTATCGTGTAAATCAAGAGTGCCGGTCCCAAACTTATCGGCCCGCGGGCACAACTAGTGTCGGTCCCAAACTTATCGGCCCGCGGGCATAAATAGTGCCGGTCCCAAACTTATCGGCCCGCGGGCACAAATAGTGCCGGTCCCAAACTTATCGGCCCGCGGGCACAAATAGTGCCGGTCCCAAAATTATCGGCCCGCGGGCACAAATAGTGCCGGTCCCAAACTTATCGGCCCGCGGGCACAAATAGTGCCGGTCCCAAAATTATCGGCCCGCGGGCACAAATAGTGCCGGTCCCAAAATTATCGGCCCGCGGGCACAAATAGTGCCGGTCCCAAACTTATCGGCCCGCGGACCCAAATTTAAGAGTGCCGGTCCCAAAATGAATGTCGTGTAAATGGAGCTTTTACAACTCATAGACGCAACACTGATACCAAGAAAACACATATTATTCAACGATTTACTTGATGTACAATGTAGAATCAATTTTAATGATTAAAATATTGGGCTCACATGCACTTTAAAGGTAGTAAGTTTGACGCGGGTCTGAAACAGGTCTAAAAGGTGCAGTTTCTATGGTTATAAAAATACTTATCTCTTTACCTAACTTAGTACAATGTCCAAGTTGTGTATCCATTACTGAACTAGTGTTCTACTAGATCTACGCACAGTTTGTTAGTCATTTTTGCGCATTTCCTTTGATTTTAACCATCCCACACGTGTTAACTGGGGTCGTCAGTTTATATGAACATCACTGAAAATAATTTTGTTCCATCCTGGAATGACAATGCAGGTGTCTCGCCATGACACCTGCATGACACTTTCTCGCTGCGGCATTATGAGAAATACTCTACACTACAATCACTACTTCAGGAGCAACGGAGAGTATAAATGGGCTGTGTGATGGTGAGAGGCCTTTATATTCCCGTCCCCACAGTTATTTTCAGCGATTTTCATTTGAATTGACGAACCTCGCGCACATGTGGGATGGTGAAAATCAAACCAAATCTGAAAAAATGACTAACTGTGTATAGACATAGTCGTCAAGGAAAATATAGTGCATCATTTCAATCAAGCATTAAAGGATGATATTTTTAAAGTGTGTGTAGCCAATTAACTGCAGCCAACGAATCGCACAATGACTCCGTACATGCGCAATACCATGACATAGCCCTTTACGATTTATTGGTATGGCTTACCTAACACAGCACAGTGACCGAGACAAAGAGCTGCATTTCCAACGACAACCTCGTCATGAGAGGAGAATAATTCCACCAATGATTTGACTCCTGCTTAAACAAACACAATACGACCCAGTGTAGTTGAGTAACATACCCATAGACGTTACCTCGTCATGATCTTATTTTGAAAAGACATAAAAAAAATTAATGCAGTAACTATGCCCGTGAAATAACATGAAGAAGTTTTGGTTTTATTGCTCCTATTTAAACAAATTCCACCTGAACCTTATCAAGTTTATAGACCCAATTCCAATATGGCTGCTCTAATCTGCATAAAACCAAAAAACTTCACAATGGGCGGCCATGTTGGCTTGAAACAATAGATTTCCCACGTATAGGCTCGTACTGAGCAGTTTCAGAACGAGGTTCGACGGGAGTAAACAATAGATTTCCCACGTGTAGCCTCGTACTGAGCAGTTTCAGAACGAGGTTAGACGGGAGTAAACAATAGATTTCCCACGTGTAGCCTCGTACTGAGCAGTTTCAGAACGAGGTTAGACGGGAGTAAACAATAGATTTCCCACGTGTAGCCTCGTACTGAGCAGTTTCAGAACGAGGTTAGACTGGAGTAAACAATAGATTTCCCACGTGTAGCCTCGTACTGAGCAGTTTCAGAACGAGGTTAGACGGGAGTAAACAATAGATTTCCCACGTGTAGCCTCGTACTGAGTGTGAATAAGGTCCATAGGCCTTTTGCAGCTAACAGTCACGTGCTGATATAATACTTCGTTAACGAATGAATGAGCTCGTGATCCCCATGGGAAAGGCGTTGCCACGGATGCTGGATAGCAAGCCATTTTTAAAAACGCTGTTTTAGAAAGATCGACAATCGAATGGAGGTGCAAAATAGCATTTACAAACAGGTTTTGCTAATAACAATACCGATCTCGTACAAGGCTTCTAAATAAATGAAGTTAAATATTTTTGGCCATCCAGTACATTCCTGTACAATCACGTGAATGCCTAGCTGCAAAAGGTCCATTAGTAATATTCAGCAGTTTGAGAGTTTGGTCGTTATTTGGTGCATGTGGAGCTGTGAACATTTGAATAACGGATAATCACGAAAACGAGGTTAGTTAGACATAACTGGGCTCGACTCAATATAAACTTCTGGAAATTCAGATGTTAAAGAGAACCTCGGCTGAAAAACAATGTTTGCTCTCATGTGTTTGTTATGGATGCCTAAGTCTGTTTCTGTGTTTGTCTCCAGTAAATTGTACACTAGATGTCATTTATGCAACAATTTTCCTGTCGATAAAATCATTTGAATTTCCTGCGCGCCGCCATCTTGAATTTTATGACGTCACAGTGTTGCCTTATTGTCAGAAAACAATAGCTCTTTTGTTATGCGACAATAGGGCAACACTGTGACGTCATGATATCCAAGATGGCGGCGCGCAGGAAATTCAAATGAGTTTTATCGAGAGGAAAATTGTTGCATAAATGACATCTAGTGTACAATTTACTGGAGACAAACACAGAAACAGACTTAGGCATCCATAACAAACACTTGAGAGCAAACATTGTTTTTCAGCCGAGGTTCCTTTAATAATGCATAGAGTACCGTTTCATACCATCAAAATCAATATGAATTTTATCATGCCAAAATGCCACAGGGTTTATTTTGCGTCGAAGATAGAGGAAGCAGTTACCGAGTCTCCCAAGCCAGAGGCTTATGTTTAAGTATTCGAATTAGAATTTAGGTTGTTTTTTTGAGGAGGGAGGAAAACGCTTTTTAACATGGTAGTAATATTATAATATTATAGAAATAACGTTCGCCATTTTGGAATGATTTTTATCGTGTTTTGATAGTCCAAAACTACAATACCATAATTGGATAACTACAGTTTCTGTGAAAAAAGTATTGGTCTGCGTCGGCGGGAAAGTTACAATATAATTGTATGTAACTATTAGATGCAAAGAAACAAAAGATATTAAAAAGATGTTGTGGTTATTCGTGGGTAAGTATATGTTTTAACTGATTATGGGCTCCCTGTGGCAGGTGAAGAAAAGAGAGGGAGATTGGAGCCGATCTCTCTCTCCTTTTTTCTCTCTCTCTCCTCCAGTCCTCCTCTTCTCTCCCGGAGTCGCAGGTAACCCAATTCACGATTTTTTAAATCTGATTTCTTCGAAAATTAGAGATGCCTGCGGAGGAGGCTATGCGCAATCTCTATAGTGCAACCACGCCGCGGCAAATTGTCAGGCGCATGCGCTTTTGATGAGCCGGTCGCGCTCGCGTCTCCCCAGTTTCCCGCCGAAACTAAAAGAAAACAGAAGCGATCACCCCTGTTTCTAGTTTTAAGTACGTACGCGTATTTACGTGAAATCTTTCGCGAAAAACAAGAAAACTACTTAAAAGCTAAGCCTAAGACTTTCACAGGTTGAAGTTTCCTTCATTTGCAATTCACTGTGAGTTTACTAAGTTATAAATTTATTTACTAAAAAAGTTTAAGACCTCGGGAACTTGTATTTGTACTCCAGAGCCTTCGTTCTTCCGGCCAGCGGAGCATAACGTTTTGCCGTGGTGCACAGTGCACACAGCGGTCAAACATCTGCGCATGCGTTAAAAGTCTTGCAACAACAACCTATTCCAAAACAAATTCAAAGCGAGCCGGCGGCCGTCACTGTTCACAAACCCGCTTTCAAACCTTGAGAACTTCTTTGGTAAATTACGAAAATTTTGGGTAAACTCACTGTTTGAAGTTTGTTCAATTTCTCGTCGACGGTGAAAATAAAAAGCTTAACTTTCACGTATTTTTCTTAACTTTTGGGGGTAGAAGTTCACTGTAATAGGTTTTAAGGTAAATTTTCGCGGGAAATTCGCGCGGCCGCCCACCAGACTGACCGTAATACGCACGCGCAGACGTTTGACCGCTGTGTGGCCGTGGTGTGCAGTGCAACAAGCACGGTACTAACTTTATTCATAAAGGCATCAAAGCCAGGCTAGTTGTCCCAGCTTGTTACACGAAGAGAACATACTCGATGGTGGAAAATAACGTTAACACAAAACACAGCAGTGCGGTACGACAGAAACTGAGACATTTCCGACTGACTCCAATTTTGCGATCTCTGGGACAACTAGCCTCGTTCTGATGCGATTGTTACCAGACTTCTTACCGCGCGGGTATGAAATATGAATAAAGTGAATGCATACCGTTATTGTTAAGAACAGCTTTCCTCGATTGCTCGTCATCAATAGTGCACAATGCTAAACACTTGACGGCGTGTTTCACTGTAATTCTTCTGCACGACTGAAAATATATAAGATCTCGATAATATAAATTATCTGTGGAGGACGGGTTTATTACTGTTTCCATTGAAGTGCGAGCATGGAAGTTTCAAGTCGAAAATGGGAAATTGTATTTAGCCGACCATCAATCAAAATTTAATTAAGTGTGGGCGGTAAAAGCTTTGTAAGAGACTAGACAGTCTAGACTCCGCGTTCGATCGACAGTCGGCTACCAAACGAGGCTTGAAACGTTCAGGGTCGTACTTGCGGTCAATGAAAACGGTAATTGAGTGCGACAAACGTTTATTTTGTTATCATCAATATCGATTTTACATCAAGTTTTGAATACTTCTGTGAAGAAAGTTTTGGTTTACGGAGAATAATCTATGTTCTACGCTTGTTTGAAATCGTGAAAATGTGACCTTTCCTGACCCACGACCGCGTAAGCAAAAGCCTGGGTGACACGATTTCCACCATACTAATAACTGGTGGATTGCTATCGCAATATCCACGAGTTAAAAGATATATATACGAACCTTAATTACCTTCAGAGTTTTAAAAGCTTTAAATAACTCATCTGGCCATATTTGTGCAGAAAATGAAAAATAATCTATTTTGGCCATTACCACGGCAAAATAATATATTTTGGCCAAAACCACGGCAAAATGACGTCATAACGTTAGTAGAATAGAACGATACTATAACTACTTTCCACACAAAATATACATATTTTTAACGTCAGGGGACCAAACAACATTTACAAAATAATTTACCTTTAGAAACAAGACGAAGTGAACGTAGAGCTTGTGAAGTAACGCCACTCGAAGAGCTTCTGTAGAGTAACCCAGTAGGTAACGCAATACAGCTAGACACCGCTGAACGAACAGAGAATAGGCGAATCATTGCTGACGTCATTGTTTACATTTTTGCCTCATTAGCATATATTAAACTTCAAACTACAAACAAGCAGACTACATCAGTCGAATGAGAATTTTAAACTTAGTAAACACTGAAAATTTGAGATTGATATGTTAAATATTTACGGAGAAATTGACTTTTCAAAACTGTAAAATGGGCTGGGTGGCAAGAGTTGCTGACAGCCATACATTTTTTGTAAATTTTGAGATTTTTAAACACTCATTCCTCAAAATATATTTATCATATCACCGTCAAATAATAAATTTATAATCGGTGATTATAAAGTGTGACAATCTCTTTCGATTTATGGACTCTGTTTGTTTGTTTGTTTGTTTGTTTGTATGTATGTATGTACGTCGCTTGAAGTTTGATGTATGCTAATGAGGAAACAACGTAAACAAGGATTCGCCTATAGTGAGCATTAGAACTAGATTCCGCATAAACATGGAAAACTAGTGCTAAAACTAAAACTGTATGAATGTATATGTGCAAACTAAGATATGTGTGTATAAATATGTAAACTGGCATTAAGACTGGCCAAACGAGAAACACGCTGTTTTAAGGGCTGTATCACGGTCTTTACGTTTGCAGCAATTTTCATATGACCTGACGAACTTCGTGCACACGTGGTATGGTAAATGTCAAAGAAAATATGGAAAAATTACAAACAATCTGTGTGTATATATAGTCTCCAAGGAAAATATTGCGCATCATTTAAATCGAGGATTGAGAGAAGATAGGGGACCTTAAGATGGCGGCTGTATTCCTTGCGAAACTAACATGGTCAAAATATCACACAGAAATTCTCTATTATCTTCAATGCTAGTGTATTGGCAACAGCATTTGTACTTGTGTGTTTTTAAGATTTAAAACCTCTCTACCGCGATTCTATAACGAATTTAAAGTTTTTCGTGCGCAAAGGATTGTGGGTAAACGTACACGCCGCCATCTTTAACAACATGAGACAACTCCTTACAATAATGTTTTATAGAGAATGTTTTTCTTATCCACCAGAGTACTCACACACGAACCTCTACAAGCTCTTCGTCCCTGCATGCTATCATCTCAATCAGCGGGGTCATTAACAGCGGTGCTTTACTCTGCATAAACAATTAGAGACAGATAATAATGGATGTAATAACAATAACAACAACAATACTAATACCGTTTCAGAGTAAAAACCAACATTTGTTACCCTATGAAGACTATTAAAAACCGATGGAACATTATAGCCTGTTCAGCGGCACATCTCCTGGCAAGTGTGCAAGAACAAGATTAGCAATATTAAAGTGCCACTATGACGATATTTGACCATTTCTTTTGGCATTTTGTTTTTTATTCCAAAAGGACCAACAGTGGTGAAAATATCTACATTAGTGAAAAAGGTTGTCAAAGGACCACGTCCGCCCAACCTCGTTATCAGGATCCAATATGGCGGCCGGCTGAGAGAAGACCCTGGTGAAGGCTGAAATATCACGTATTCTGATTGGCTCTTCGGGTATGACGCCAAGGTGACTGAAACCCGATAGATAAACTTGTATATATATTTAGTTTCTCAAATGTTATCAATAAAACGATTTTCAGTAGCCTCAAACACGTTGTGTAGGTTGATCAATAAAGTGAAAAAGCCAGGAAAAGCCGTTAATCTGAACATGTGCTATCCATCACTTCGCTTCAGCGCTAATCTGGGAGTATTTGATCACGTGATCCAGCCTTTACCAGGGACTTCCCATCCCGCTGTCGCCCGCCATATTGGATGCGCGAAACTTCCTGAAGTGCGTTTCCAATAGCCAGCTGCGATTTGTATGTTGTGACGTCATTTTCTTTTGAAGGCCTATTTCTATTCAAAACGTAATTCTATTCTTTCCTTTTGTTTGTTGATCTTTTTTAATATTTATTGCTTTACTTTAAATTCGCGCGAAGGTTTATGTGTGAAATGAAGCCCCGCGTATTGTTGTGTTGCGTTGAGTCACATCCGTTGAAAATAAACTCGGAGTCCAAGGCAGAGGCACTTTAAAGCTATATTGGTGATACTGATGGTGATGATGATGGTGATTGTAATGACGATGTTGATGTTGATGATGACGATGATGCTGATGATGTTGATGATGTTGATGATGTTGATGACGATGATGTTGATGATGACGATGATGACGATGATGTTGATGATGACGATGATGTTGATGACGATGATGTTGATGCTGATGATGCTGATGATGTTGATGCTGATGATGCTGATGATGTTGATGCTGATGATGCTGATGATGTTGATGCTGATGATGCTGATGATGTTGATGATGATGATGTTGATGCTGATGATGACGATGTTGATGATGATTATGGTAGTTTGTACTAACCTCTACTAACTGTGTTTTTTGAGAGCAGATGTTAGCCAGTAGACCGAGTACTGCGTGGACCGTACCACGGACTTGAGTGTCACTTGCTAACGTACTAATATGAGCGTAACGATCCTGTAGAATATATACACCTACATTTATATTGCATTAGGAAATGTCAAATAATAGGCGAGTTACATCCTGGACTATCAAAAACGAACAAACGAACGAACGAACAAACAAACGCACAGTAACAAAAAGATGAACGCGCTCGCAAAACCAAACATTTTTTTAGATGTGTATAAGTGCATGCAGTTGAGTATCAGAGTACTTATTAATGTGAAACCTCATGGCCGGCTGCCATATGCGCGTCCGCCATTACTGGAGTGCGTTCCCACTAGCCTCGTCCCGAGGCTTTTTGTCTACGTTCGGCTGGATATTATGACGTCACTGCTTTGGTTTTGCCCCACGCCAAGAACCCTGGCCAAAATCTCTTGAAAGCGAAATCGAGAGGTCTATGGTAGATTTTGAGAGGTCTATGAAGTATACGTGTGAAATCAAAGAAATGTTCTGCCGTAGGTACTTTACGTAGGTCAAAAACAAATCGACTCAAAAACTACGTATATTTCACTTTGCGAGAGTTAACCCCGAAGGTTTTGCCAGTCTTCTTTCTCGGGAGTGAAAACGGCTGCCACTTTGAAAAACAAAACGACCGAGTAGAAGCCTGGGGACGAGGCTACGTTCCCATTAGCCTGCGATTTTTAATAAGCGGTTTGCTGTCGTATCGTCATTTTCTCAACACGTCGCTGTTTTTAACTGCCTGAGAATATCTAGCCTGCGAACAGGCTCATGGCGAGAGGGGGAACAAGAGTCTGCACGGACGCTATACAAATGTGAATTACGCCCCTACATTGATCCATCATTAGACTACAAACAGACTCATGGGGATAGGGGAAGAGGAGGAAGAAGAAGGGCCTGCACGTACGCTATACAAATGTGAATTACGCCCCTACACGGATCCATCATTAGACTACAAACAGACTCATGGGGATAGGGGAAGAGGAGGAAGAAGAAGGGACTGCACGTACGCTATACAAATGTGAATTACGCCCCTACATTGATCCATCATTAGACTACAAACAGACTCATGGGGATAGGGGAAGAGGAGGAGGAAGAAGAGTCTGCACGGACGCTATACAAATATGAATTACGCCCCTTCATTGACCCATCATTAGACTACAAACAGACTCATGGGAATAGGGTGAGGAGGAGGAGGAGGAAGAGCCTGCACGTACGCTATACAGATGAGAATTACGCCCCTACACTGATCCATCATTAGACTACAAACAGACTCATGGGGATAGGGGAAGAGGAGAAAGAAGAGCCTGCACGTACGCTATACAGATGAGAATTACGCCCCTACACTGATCCATCATTAGACTACAAACAGACTCATGGGAATAGGGTGAGGAGGAGGAAGAAGAGCCTGCACGTACGCTATACAAATGTGAATTACGCCCCTACACTGATCCATCATTAGACTACAAACAGACTCATGGGGACAGGGGAAGAGGAGGAAGAAGAAGAGCCTGCACGTATGCTATACAAATGTGAATTACACGGTACACTGATCCATCAGTAGGCTCGTTTCAGGCTCCACCCATCTGCCGAACACAACTGAAACAATGGATAATAATTGGGAATCTTTGTTTATCTAATTAGATTCGGCACATGAGTGCAGTGGCATCGGGCCTAAGTTTTCAAATCTAATTAACACGTGGATATTTCATCGTAGAATGGACCAATAGGATCCAAAATGTGGACACAGATATTCAAATTTGTAATTGCGTCCATGCAGGCTCCGCGTGAGCCTGTTCGCAAGCTAGAGAATATAGAAACGCTTGGCTAGATTAAGAAGTGTTAAATCTTAACGCCATTCACATTTGTACATAGCTATAGAAGTTACACATTTACAATAGCGTTCTCGAGCAGCTGGCGATCTGAAAAGTTCATGGGGAGGTAGTTCATACGTATATAGTAACCGCGCATTATTAGATCCGTTGCCTGGCTACGAGGATATACAAAGAAGTTACCATGAACTTGAGACAGGCGTCCCACCAGCCCTGATCGCCCGCTATACGTTCTCTTGTTGTTGTATCCCGGGCCATGTTGGCCATGGCAGACAGACCGGAAGAGACGAGAGACCACGTGATCGCGGTGTCAGGGGCGCCTTTGCTGCATACTTTGCAGAGACGCAGCTGCAAACAAAACAAGCATTTCATGAAGAGAAATTGATAGTACAATAGTTTATCTACAACAAGAGTAAAGACTTCGTCGTGGACTTGGTGGTAATGAAGTTTAAAAAGAACGGGCTGAAAAAGAATGTTTGCTCTCAATGTTCCTTATGGATGCCTATATCTATTGCTGCATTTGTCTCCTATAAATTGTACACCAGATGTCATCATTTTATGGACCGATTTTCCTGTCCATAAAACTCATTTGAATAGCCCAATTCACTTGTCACGTACAAAGGTTTCAATACGAAGCTCAGGGGTATAATGCTCAGTGATTCGTGAAAAGAGAAAAGAATAAATCTAATTTACCCCTGAGCCTCATGATGAAACCTTTGTGCGTGACAAGTGAAGCATGTATCGAAAGTGAGCTATTTCCCGGGCAACGCCATCTTGGACCTCCTGACGTCACGCGGTTATCTCTACTGTCAGCAACAATAGCTCTTTTGTGGTGTAATAATAGGGACAGCTGTATGACGTCATAAGATCCAAGATGACGGTGCCCGGGAAGTTCAACTGAGTCTTATGGACAGGAAATCGGACCACAACTGACATCTAGTGTACAATTTATAGGAAACAAACATAGCATTAGATTTAGGTGGCCAAAACAAACACAGCATTGTATTTAGATATCCATAACAAACACAGCATTGTATTTAGATATCCATAACAAACACAGCATTGTATTTAGATATCCATAACAAACACAGCATTAGATGTATTGGAGTCTTTCATCAGGGGTTCCAAATATTGAGAAAACAAATTTATTGTTTTCGAAATATTTGGAATCCCCTGATGAAAGACGAACAATGAGTGTTTGACATGTCTTCTCATGCGAATGCAAAACCGACAATTTACATACGCTTCTTTTCGAACTTCATTAGAAAGTATTGTTTACCGTTTGACTGTTGTATCTAATTATTCAATAGATGGCTTATTATTCTTTTTTTGATGTCAGTGATTTCAACTAGCGTACTAGTAGTGTAGTGGACAAGAGTTAGTACAAGCAGTCGGAAGGGTCGAGGTTCGAACTCCAGTGGAGGCAGACTTTTTCTTTCTATGTCATTCTTTATTTCTTTACTTCTTCGCTCGTTACTTGTAGTTTATCAGTATGCAATTAGTTAGTGGTTCATGAATATGATGATTAAGAAATATTGATCACTAGGGTTGGAAATCTGATCAAACACTAGTGCATTTGGAACTGGTGTTTCATTGGATGTCAAGATGCATCCACCTGACGAAGCTTCGAACAAGGGTTTCACCGGGTATCAAGACCCATGCATGTGACCAAATACAGTTCCTCCATTGGATGACTATCTCATGAATTATTAATGAGTTTGAGAATTAGATATCCATAACAAACACAGCATTATATTTAGATATCCATAACAAACGCAGCATTATACTTAGATATCCATTACAAACATTTGAGAGCAATGTTATTCAGGAGGTTGCTTTAAGATATTATCATTAGAACATTTACTTTACCAGAAAGTTTCTGCTATTACTGAGGAAGTTCTTGTCAAATAAAGTACTATACTTCTCACAGAATCTGTTAAAAAAGTATGAACAAATCTTAGTATACAGTTAGTTCTTCTGTCATTTTATGACCCAGACGAACAAACAAAGCTCAGTTATTTTTCACATCGCTTTTTACACGTGAGTGTAAAACACACGAGAGGCTGTGTTTACATTGGATACAAACTCTGGCATGAATTCTTTGACTCATACTTATTGCCTATTTTGCATCTAACTTCTAGAGGAATATGAGGTCTAGATCTAATTTACATGTAGCTGTTACGTTGAATCTTGGGACTAGACAGCATTCCACACTGTGCTTTCCGTTTCTTGGAAAGAGGTTCTCGCGGCCTGAGAAACGGCTACTTTTAATTATTGATCATTTACTTACACTGGTCAAAGGGGATTACTAAATGGTTAGAGAAAGACTAACATCGAGCCGCGAAGCAGTAATGGGAACAGGGTACTTGATACTTAAATCATAACTAGTTTCTGTAAAATCTAGTGTAGTTCTGCTTCGGCGGGAAAGTTAGACGCTGGTTTTATTAACTAGAAGTTGAAAAGGTATGTTAAGATATAGTTAGTATTCTGCATCAGTTACTAACTACGCTAGTCAGTGTGACGGAGGTCTCACAACCGATCGCTGACCTACCCCATCCCCAGGTCCCGGGTAACGCATCACGGTAAAACTCCTGTCTCGAAGCATACAGATCCACCATTGCATTATGGGAACTGTTTTTGTGAACATTGCGCATGCGCGTGACGTAAATTACGGCGCCGAACACTAATTTTACGTTTTCCAACTATTCAAAACTTAATAAAGTTATTAAATCTTATATATATTTTCATTTCACAAGTAAGAAACACTAGTCGCTTCCGAGCTGTATGGGATTTACAACGGCTTGCCAACGTCCGCTCATATTGTATCGACTACTTACAGTCAATCACACTAAACTGTCTAATTACTGCCAAGACACGTTACGTCTTCAAGACCCTAGGTTCAGTGCGGCATACACTGAGTCTACATGGTGAAACGTGAAACTTGTATGCAACTGCGTTGCAAGGAAAGTTTCATGAATTGCATCGTGTAACATGTAGATGAAACTCGTTTCAAAATCATGCCTACCTTCGATCAAGGCGCGCGCGAAAATATGACGTTCCTGGTGCTGATTGGTATGTGAATTGAAGCACAGCGACGACAGTTTCACGAGGTGTAGCACGATGCAATGGTTGGCTTATGAAACGTTTTTGCGTTGCAGTTTCACGAAAAAGATAAGGCAGTTCTACTTTTCCTGAAACTGTCTCGCAACGCAAAAGCGAAAACGTTTCATAAGCCGACCGCAACCATGTAACATGGTGCAGCTCTTCGTGAAACCTGAATCTCAACACGCAAGTTTCACGAAAACGTTTCACCGTAAGTGAACTTACTCTGGTTCCAGCGCAAGATTATTGACAGTTGACATGGCAACGACAGAAGTATTTGTTTCTTGACTAACGATCGTAAATAGAGCTTCTATCACCCTGAAACACACACATAAAAAAGGAAGGGCAGTTTATAAAGGTACCTCCATTGAAAAGAAATGACAAGAAAGGTTTTGAAGATTTGTACAGCATAAACAAAGGAGTATTCATCAGACCTTTGCATCCGTTCCCACTTTAGGAGTCCTTTTCTCCCTTCCTCTGTTTGGGACAATTGGTAGAATAGAGATGTTACGCAGCTTCTGATCACGGGAGATGTCGCGTCTCTTAACAGACGGCTGAATGACGTACAGTGGTCCGTCTTAAGAAACTCTTGCACATTGTAATCTGGGGTAAGAAAATAGTATTAAAATCATTATGATATGAATTTAGGAAAACACTCAGAGAGTTCAGTGAAAAAACCCAACCCGTTTCTATAGTATCATCCTTGCTAACCGTCCCGATTTCTGCGGGTACGAGATATGAATAATGTGCATGTCAGCAAGTGTTTGTAGCTTACAGTGTAAAATGTGTCTGAACCAGTGATTTCAAGAGACTATTCCATCTATTCTTATTCTGGAATACGGTCAATCGAACGCGCACTAACGGTGTCCTGAATATCATATGTCAGCAAGTGTTTGTAGCTTACAATGTAAAATGTGTCTGAACCAGTAATTTCAAGACACTATTCCATCTATTCTTATTCTGGAATACGGTCAATCGAACGCGCACTAACGGTGTCCTGAATATCATGTCAGCAAGTGTTTGTAGCTTACAGTGTAAAATGTGTCTGAACCAGTGATTTCCAGAGACTATTCCATCTATTCTTATTCTGGAATACGGTCAATCGAACGCGCCCTGAATGTGTCCTGAATATCACATGTCAGCAAGTGTTTGTAGCTTACAGTGCAAAATGTGTCTGAACCAGTGATTTCCAGAGACTATTACACCTATTCTTATTCTGGAATAAGGTCACTCGAATGCGCCCTTAAGATGCACGCTCAATGCACTTTTCCACCTCTCGATATTTTCCACATTAGATATACGTTTGCTTACCATTATCAGTGCAGGCTTCAGTTAATATTTTAACGACCTCACACTCGAGCTCTATGTCTTCTGTTTCTGTACAAGTCTCTGCTCCTTCCCAGAACCTGGCACAAAGTCGAAGAGAGAATATTTCCACGTTAAGAAATTAAAATTTAAGGTATCAGAAAATAGCATCGTTCAATAACTAGAGTATTTTCATGGTTCATACAGACTTGAGAACTTTTTCTTCAAGGAGTTTTCAAGGACTTATTTTCCACAGGATCACACATTAAAGTGCCTATGAAGCTTATTTTTTTATTTTAGATATCAATTCTAAATCAAGTGAATAGTAGAATGGTAAAATATATTTTGCTTTGAATGCTGTGACGCTGAGTTAAGGAGGTTTTAATATCCAAAATGCTAATTACATGATGTCAGGGGACTGAGGGGAGGCATCTGCAATCACTTCTTAGTGGTTGTGAATGGGCGTTTCTACTGATATAAGAAAACAAATGTCTAACATCATTTTATTTCAACCATGGGTATAACACTGATAATTTAAAAAAATTGTTTAATTGTAACAAAAAAATTGTATAATAATTGATGCCTCCCCTGACGTCATGTAATTAGCATTTTTGATATTAAAACGTCCTTAACTCAGCGGCACAGCATTCAAAGCAAGATATATTGTACCATTCTACTATTCACTTCATGTAGAATTGATATCTAAAATAAAAAAATAAGCTTCATAGGCACTTTAATAACCTCAAAATTCTACGTAATTTAGACCCGATGTTAGACCCTTTCTTTGACTTGTTTAAGCTTGTTTACACGCTGAATCATTCAGTGCCGCTCTAACGATCTTTTGGAGGCCAAAATGAAGCTGTTTACATCCAAGGAGGCTTCGACAAAGTTCAAGGAGTTTTGGTAAAAAATCAAGGTCTTTTCAAGGAAAAAAACATAATCTGTCGAAATACAAGGATCGGGTATTTCACAGACTTTCCAAGGCCCGTGCGAACCATGATAATTTTTCACCTGCTAATGGCTGTGTTGTTCTTCTCACTGATGATGTAAAAGCCGCCGCTTGTTCGTAATTTAGACCCGATGTTAGACCCTTTCTTTGACTTGTTTAAGCTTGTTTACACGCTGAATCATTCAGTGCCACTCTAACGATCTTTTGGAGGCAAAAATGAAGCTGTTTTCCATCCAAGGAGGCTTCGACAAAGTTCAAGGAGTTTTGATAAAAAATCAAGGTCTTTTCAAGGAAAACACATAATCTATCGAAATACAAGGATCTGGTATTCCAAAGACTTTCCAAGGCCCGTGCGAACCCTGATAATTTCTCACCTGCTAATGGCTGTGTTGTTCTTCTCGCTGATGATGTAAAAGCCGCCGCGTGTTCGGAAGAGTGTTTTGTTTATATCTGGTGTGAGTATAAAACGTAAAATTAGAGCACAGCACAAATAATGGATTTGATAAAACTAGTGTAGGTTTGCGCCAGTCAGTGGTAAAGTGAGAATTAGACTTACAGTACGACTACTGTAACCGGGACTACTTAGACAACGAGAACTAAATGCATTGGAAAACGAAAATGAAGAATTCCAACTTACAAATCCTAGCTGCTATTGTCTTGTACTCGACACTGATTGGCTCAAGTAACCATAAGTCGAAATGCTATTGTCTTGTACTCGACACTGATTGGCTCAAGTAACCATAAGTCGAAATGCTATTGTCTTGTACTCGACACTGATTGGCTCAAGTAACTGTAAGTTGAAACGCTATTGTCTTGTGCTAGACACTGATTGGCTCAAGTAACCGTAAGTTGAAAAGCTTTATTTCGTTCTGCAATGTGACTGGTTCTCGTTGGAAAGCTTTATTTCGTTCTGCAATGTGATTGGTTCTCGTTGGAAAGCTTTATTTCGTTCTGCAATGTGATTGGTTCTCGTTGGAAAGCTTTATTTCGTTCTGCAATGTGATTGGTTCTCGTTGAAAAGCTTTATTTCGTTCTGCAATGTGATTGGTTCTCGTTGGAATGCTTTATTTCGTTCTGCAATGTGATTGGTTCTCGTTGGAATGCTTTATTTCGTTCTGCAATGTGATTGGTCCTCGTTGGAAAGCTATATTTCGTTCTGCAATGTGATTGGTTTTCGTTGGAATGCTTTATTTCGTTCTGCAATGTGATTGGTTCTCGTTGGAAAGCTTTATTTCGTTCTGCAATGTGATTGGTTCTCGTTGGAATGCTTTATTTCGTTCTGCAATGTGACTGGTTCTCGTTGGAAAGCTATATTTCGTTCTGCAATGTGATTGGTTCTCGTTGGAAAGCTTTATTTCGTTCTGCAATGTGACTGGTTCTCGTTGGAATGCTTTATTTCGTTCTGCAATGTGATTGGTTCTCGTTGGAAAGCTTTATTTCGTTCTGCAATGTGATTGGTTCTCGTTGGAATGCTTTATTTCGTTCTGCAATGTGATTGGTTCTCGTTGGAATGCTTTATTTCGTTCTGCAATGTGATTGGTTCTCGTTGGAAAGCTTTATTTCGTTCTGCAATGTGATTGGTTCTCGTTGGAATGCTTTATTTCGTTCTGCAATGTGACTGGTTCTCGTTGGAAAGCTATATTTCGTTCTGCAATGTGATTGGTTCTCGTTGGAAAGCTTTATTTCGTTCTGCAATGTGACTGGTTCTCGTTGGAATGCTTTATTTCGTTCTGCAATGTGATTGGTTCTCGTTGGAAAGCTTTATTTCGTTCTGCAATATGATTGGTTCTCGTTGTGGGGGCTATGTCATGGTGTTGCGCATGCATGGAGTCGATGTTCGATTGGTGGCTGTTAATAGATCGTTTTCACTGAAATGGTCAAAGCAATTTCCTTCAATCTGTCAATCAAATGAAATTCGACGCGCCAGAACGATGACTTTTGAAAGATACTTTAATTTAGTCTGTCGTCTTTGAGAAGAAGCGGTTTTGTCCCTAAAAATGAGCAGCGACAAGCCTTGTGCCAACTTTATGAAGGCAAGGACTTGTTGGCTGTTTTGCCGACACTTTTCGGTAAGAGTTTTCCAGTTGCTTCAAAGACGAGAACTACGAATGTAGCGAACGGACAAGCGATTTCAGAGCTTTTTAAAGAAGCCTTCTTGCTTCTGTGATAAGCCGGTGGGGTTAAACTACAGAAAGGTATTCATTTATATAGCGCAAATTCTATGAATATATTCAAATGCGCTTCACAAGGTTATTTTTGGGATACGGACTGCTACTGTAATACAGGGCCACTTCAATAACTTGAAATCACTTGAATTCCCCATTATATGTTGCAACCAAAGTTTGCAGTGGTAGAGCGGTTTTCAGTTGAGTGTGGTAAAACCAAACGCAAATTACCCACAGCCAGCCAATCATAGGAGCGAGTAATCACAAGTAACTCATAAATGGCTTCCCTGTGAGCCAATGACAAACCAAAGAAAAACCAAAACCAATTTGCGTTTGGTTTTACTTTGGATTCTGATTGGTTGGTTTACTTTCTCAGCCAATAGGAGAGCTTAGTCTCTTAGCAATTAGCGGCTTGTACTTTTGCGCATGAAAATCTTTAAATCCGTTATAGAATCACTGTAGAGAGGTTTTAAATCTTAAAAACAAGCAAGTGCAAGTTCTGTTGCCAATATACTGTCATTGAAGAGAGGATTTCTACGGATTATTTTGACTGTGTTACGTTCGCAAGGATTGCCTCGCTTTGAATCCAAGATGGCCACCAGGTGAAAAGAGTGAATTGGGTTACTTTGTATGAAAAAAAACAGCAAGTTGGTCTGGACTAGTCTGGACTAGTGCACTTTAAACAGTTTTTGGCTTCTCAGAGCCGTTCACTTTTCAGACATACATTTGAGCAGTTTAAAAATATATTGCTGTACGACATTCAGTACCTAGGATATTTCTGTTCTTCAACGTTACTTGTAAACATTTCTTCCGAAGGTGACAACATTCGTTCTACTAGTTTGACTTAAATTTCAAAGGCAAACTAGTACAATATATTTTGAAAAGTGTTATCCGAGCTCGACTTGTATTGTGTTTTGAGTCACCGGAAATTTTGTACAACAGAATTTAGAATCTATATGATTGGACAGTTTTGACAGATGAGATTTTATTTAATTGGGAGGCGGAAACAGCTTTTTTTGGGTTCTGTTGCAGGCCCTCCCTTCTTTTCTTCCCCCTTAGCTCTATCTCGATTCTTACTGGATAAAATGTGAATCGAGACAAGAAAAAACTGTAGATTTCTTCAGCATTTGAATGGTTTAGTCACCAAAGCGACCAATTAGAATCAAGCCGGCTGGGTTGAATGACAGCAGCCCACCAGGACAAGTCACATGACGGGTCGTGTAAACAAGCAAGCGCTGCCGCACGTAACACGTATATAATAGCTTCAGTGCTTCGATGACACAAATTCGCGACAAATACGAGGAAAATAATTCTGTTTGCAAAGCATTGCATGAACTTGGTGACGTACTTGAACTAAGAAGTGTCGCCAAGGTCTTGGCCGCGTGTAAATAGCTCGCAGTAGACTGGTCAGGTAGTTGTAGTGTCTCTAGACATGTCTGCACGCTCAGTGCCTCCTCGTCGTATTCCTCGATCAGCTTTTCAGCCTGCAGAAAGATAACAACGATAAGGAAAATGCAAAATGAAGTGGTAATTAATTTATTCAAGATCTTTTTCTATTTTCCTCTAGGCCCTTATTCCAGGGAGAGGGCGCTTTAATACAGTATTCGGATGAAGTAATACTATTTATAACCATCAATTTGTATCTCCTACGCGATTGGTGGAATGCGTCACGTGACCCGATTATTTGCTCTATGCGCAAGGGTTCCCGTAAAAGAAAATATTTGAAAGATTCTGGCTATAACCTACTATTCTGGCTATAACCTACTATTCAGGCTATAACCTACTTTATGGCGTTGAAATATCTTGTCCTTGGACATTATCTGTTCCTCGGCGAAACTCGGTTTTTCTCGAGGAAACTGATCGCTTCTCGGATCAGATATCTTCGGACTAATACTGATCAGTGATTATTTTAATGTCACACGTAGGTTATTGTTTATGAGTTTAAGAAACCACGACGGCAACGTCTAGGACGAACGGCATAAAACAATGGTCTTAATTACAAAATACAATAGCTGCACGTGAAAATGTACACAGTCGTTTATATTTTGACCGTCGTCGGGAAAAACACAACGTGAAAACCATGCGTTTTGCGTTTCATAGAGAACGCGAACGTCAAAAAGTAGCAATAGCTGCACGTGAAAATGCACACAGTCGTTTATATTTTGACCGTCGTCGGCAAAAACACAACGTGAAAACCATGCGTTTTGCGTTTCATAAAGAACGCGAACGTCAAAAAGTAAATTACTCCGCCTTTCCTTAGGCGCGAAGGGAATCCTATTCTCATTATATTCTCCGAAGAAATGGATGTGAAAAATAATTAACGGCGAATAAAGGAAACAGTAAATACCAGATTTCGAGAGAAAACACTTTTCTGCGTCCCGTCGTCGCTACCGTCGCCGTCGTGGTTTCTTAAAGTCCCTAATATACAAACAGTGCGAAACGTACGCTCTGATTGGTCAATAGCAATATTACTTACAGATCCGCAGATGACGTCATGTTCTGCGCGAAATCATTTTGCCATGATCCTGTCCTCTTATAGATGACATCAGAGCAAGACGAGAACATCAGTCACGCTACTCCACTACGTCTCGTGCCGTACTTCTGTTCTCTTCGCGTTTTGACATTATCTGTGCATCTTTAAGAGGACAGATGCACGGCAAAATAATATTTATTTGTAATAGTCCAACAACCTATGGTACTGTAGATTTTGCTTGTTATATAATAATAATATTGCTTTATTTATCGAGGGTAACACTTAATATCATACAGATAATATACACGTGGCCCTCAACATAAAGAAAATAAATAAATAGATAATTAATAACAGTAACAACTAAAGCACTAATAAAGACAGTTTCAAATTACAATAATCATTGGAAGCAGTGAGGTTAACCTGCACAGTATGAGTTCAACTTGAATGAGAATGAATCTCTTGAGGCTGCTTGTTTTAGTTCAGTTGGTCGTTTGTTCCATTGAAAGTTTTCTTGCCAAAGGTTTGCTTAACCTTTGGTAGCATAAAGTTGTGGGCAGCGTTCCTTGTGTTAAGCGAGTGTGTCTCTTTCAGCAATTTATTTCGGACGTATTCAGGCGTTTTACCATTAAGGGTCTTATACAACAGCATTAGTTTGAGGCGTTTTACTCGTTCAGGGAAAGGAATTATGTTCAAGTCCTTAAAAAGCACCGAAGAAGGGGTATCCCATGGGGCATCTAAAATTATCCGAGCTGCTCTTTTCTGCAGGCGGACCATAACTTCCCAATTCGCTTGAGAAGTTGTTCCTCAAATTGTGGATCCATAGTCCATGACGGGCTGGACGAGTGTGCTGTAATATAGTATTCTTGCTTTTGGTGTTAGAAACTGTTTTATTCTTCTGAGGAGGCCGAGTCTCTTGGAGATCTTACCCATCATGTGAACGATGATGACTCGCTCAAATTTATACACCTTTCTGCTTTATTCATTTGCATAGGCTCCTACAATAAAGACTGTTAGAGCGGTTTTCAGTTGAGTGTAGTAAAACCAAACGCAAATTACCCACAGCCAGCCAATCATAGGAGCGAGTAATTACAAGTAACTCATAAATGGCTTCCCTGTGAGCCAATGACAAACCAATGACAAACCAAAACCAATTTGCGTTTGGTTTTACTTTGGATTCTGATTGGTTGGTTTACTTTCTCAGCCAATAGGAGAGCACTCACACACCCTAATTCTCGCAACACACAGATCCCCAAATACCTGCACGAGCTGAGAATCATATATATAGGAGAGCAAAAATTGAACGACTTCCGGTTTTCCTCGCGCCCGAACCTCGACGCACGATGCGGGCACGCGACGTATGTGCTGTACATGCGCGCGCTCTGCTAAAATCAGGCGGCCGGAATTGAAACCTTGGCCCAAGGAGGATTAGAAGGCCTTTCTAAACTGTCAATTGACCAGATCATTCTGCGTCAGCCTGATTTTACGTTGAATATCTTGGAGATCGGACCTCGGCAGCACAAACATTTTCACCACGTATCTCAAAACCAAAGTTTTCCAGGGATTTTGACGTAAATTTACGCTAGCTTTGACCTCCTTATATTTCTTGCTAATATTTTATAACGAAAGCCTTAGAAAAATGAGAAAATGCAGACCATTGTATGTGACTTGAGTGAAAAGTTTTCAATTGTAGTTTGCGTGCGCTTTTGACGCAATCTGAACACGAAATTTCGAACAACGTCAGCGTGCACGCTCAAAGTTTCGATCTTTTTTTTTTCATTTTTCCGTTTTCTTCTCTTTTCTTCTGAACCTTTTGCACTGATTTTCCTTTATTCTACCAGTAATTTTTTTATGTTTGTTTTCTTTATATAATTTATCGTTATTTTCGGGTCGTCACATTCTGATAATTGGGAGCTCCGCTTTTCCGCTTGCCTAAATTTTATAGTTAACCTCGAGACAATGCTGACCAGCGGTCGTCCCCATACGAGACAGGGTTGGGGTCGGTAGGTTGAATCGTTTGTGCATCCCCACCCTGGAAAGGCACCTACCTCCAAGCTCATCTATTGGTGATGAGTTTAAAGGGAGGATAAAAGACTGGAAAGATAGCTCAGAGCTTAAAATAGCAAAACGGCACAAAAAAGCTATATATAGTTAAGGTTAGACAACCACAGCAAAAACCGTGTACAATCAATCCTGCCAGACGTTGGATCAAAAAACAGATCTTGATCAGCAAGAAGAAGAAAATATAATGATAAAGTGTCCGAAGACTACTGCAATGCTGATCAAAACAACGCTTGTCGAGGTTTATACGATATTTCGGCTGGCCAGTACCAGCCTTCTTCGGGTTTATTTTACAGTGGAGGTCACAAATGGATACAAGGCTTATATAAATTGTTAATTACGTAACTATGAGCGGAAATTACAAAATCGATGACATATGTTTTATACAATAGTAACACATAAAAGGAAATTACGAAATAGGTTTGAAAAGATAGTACAGATAGAGTAACAGCCGACAATAAAGGTCAAACGGTGAAATTACATTTCATCAAGTCTATTCATTCCGAGTGGTTCGAGGGTTATAGCTTTATAGGTGAGATATGATTCACGTGCATTTTTGTGCCGTTTTGCTATTTTAAGGTCTGAGCTATGTTTCCAGTCTTTTATCCTCCCTAAACTTGTAAATAAAAGCAATTTGTAGCTCGAATAAGAAGCAAAAAATCTTGAAATTCAATCGTAAACCACAGGCAGCCCAAGCTAATGATTTGTACAAGGAATGTATGGGAATTTTTAGAAAAATCAGAAACTGTACTGAAATGGTCAATAAAGTCATGAAATATTACCTGTGTGTTATGAAGTTGATTGATCTTTGGTTTTCTAACGATTTTAGCCTGCTTAGACGATTTCAGTCTCAGATCTCTCCTTTCTCTACCTATTTTTTGTGGGCTTTGAGGATCAGATAATGTCCAAGGTCAAATATCAGGGTATATTTATACGCCACAATGTAGGTTATTGTTGTTATCATCCTTCAAATATATTCTTTGACGCGCGCTTATACGTTCACAGGGGGTGTATTCGCTGTCATTTCCCGCTCGCGGAGAAAATATCGGATCACGTGACGCATTCAACCAATCACGAGCGAGAGAAAATATTTCATGGGTTATAGCTTGTTTGTAAGTTGTAGGGATTTTTCATTGTTCTGACCCAGAGGTCAACACGTTTTTCAGTTCCTATCATATTACCGCAAGCTGAGGAACTTCTAGGGCATCAAATGTGTTAGATAATTAAATGAACCCACCTCTCTTTCTTGTAAATATTTTGATCTTGCAGATTCTGCATCCACGATATAACCTACACATGTCGAATTAAGATCAAAATGGAACGTTAAAACGAGTTTCCTCAGTAAAATTCCTGTTACCTCAAAAGCCAAAGTTGAGTCAAAATACACAACTTCTTACATACCCAGTCTTCATAAATGATTATTTTTTTCTCCTTATTAATTCCTCATCAGTAAAACAATGACCTTGGCTTGCACATATGTAAAGCACGTTTATCATATTACCCATACGTCCCCGCGCGCGCTTTCCTTTCAAACCCATTTACAAAAGTCACGCGATGGGGACCGTACGTGTTTGGCGTCAGCGGGCCGGAAAAAGCCATCCGACCATGTTCAATTTTTTGCTTCAGTTGTTGTTTTTCCATTTGAAAGTTATAGTTGTCACTCATCAGGGGGAAAAAATTCCCTGACTTTTCACTGACCAGAAAACAATTTTCACTGACCATAATAAGACTGTTTGACATTGCCTCGTCCAAAACAAAAATCATTATCAAAACCTGTAGCTCTCCTCGCAGACACTTTGAGGCATGAGCGGCCGTCGTGGCAACCTGAAAATAAAATTCCCTGACTTTGACAAGAAATTTAGAATTTCCCTGATCAGATGCAAAATTCCCCGACTTTCTCTGACCTTGACAAAAAAAATTCCCCTGACTTATCCCTGACCTGTGGCAACCCTGAAAGTGGTCATATGATTAAAAAACTTATTGACCGAGTATAAAGGTCTTGCCTTACGGGAACCTATTTGGCTCTCGGTCAATTTGTACGCTGCGCTCGGTCCGTAAGTTCATGAACTGGAGCCAAATATTTTACGGTCCGGCCCGACCTTTATACTCATTCAATAAGTACCTAATGTATTACCGTTTAATATTTTCTCTTGTCTGGGAAGATTCTGCAAAGCCTTGTTAAACGTTGCAATAGCCTACAGAAAGGACCAAGACATTCAATTCTCGTGAAAAAAGTATGAAAAAAGTATGCAATGACGCATATGATAAAAGTTGAGATAAAAGTATATATGTTTCGCACGACGTTATGTATTATTATTAAGTAATGATTCGCGTAACAAAATAGACTGCGGCAATGAGTGTGTCGTCTCGGACAATTTTGCTTGAATGTGTCTTAAGCCTGTCTGAGACGTCCTCAGTCAAAGTTACAAGCAGAAAATAAAGGAAACTGTTTGCTGCTGATCATTTTTACTGTGAAAACTTAAATAAAACACCATCCAACCAATAGGAAAGGGAGAGGACAAAATATATTTGAATCACAAATGTGAGAACTTTCCTCACGGTTGATTTTTCATCGGAATTAAACCATGATATAGTTAGTTTGATCAAAACTAAATTAAAACTTCAAAAGCTATATAATGAAAGTGCATTACTTCAATGGTCTTCTATTGAATTTACGAGTGTCAACCAATGAATTTACGAGAAAGAAGAATCAAAATTAACACCTTTTTACATTCCTTGCCGTTCACTGCTAGCGTTCTTAGCCGGATCATTCACTCTTTTCACCTGGCGGCCATCTTGGATTCAAAGCGAGGCAATCCTTTGTTTTTGCCAGGTTAGCCTCGTTTTGACTATTCCTCACTGCCTCGCTTTGAATCCAAGATGGCCACCAGGTGAAAAGAGTGAATTACTTAATGTGCCAACCACAGTCATTGCTTCCTGATACAAAGCGGCACATTAGCATACCAATTGTAATGTTTATAAACACGAAGTATCGTGAATGTATGTACACTGTAAACTATTTCAACAACATACCTGATTTTCAGTCACGTTGCGTTCGATTGCCCGTATTCCGGATTAAAAATACAAAGAATGATCGCTACAAATTGCTTGTATCTATATTTAGACACTGAAATGCTAAATGTATCCTAAATATCATATACCAGCAAGCACATACAAGTAGCTTACAGTGAAAATTATGTACGTGCCTGAAGCAGTAATTTCCATAGACTATTCCACCTACAAAGGCTACATGTACGTATTCTTATTCCAGAATGCGGTCAATCGAACGTGCCTTTATAATGGTCCTAATAGCAATACCTCGTGTTGATAAACATTACAATTGTTATGCTAATGTGCCAACCAGAACCCGGTTAGCTCAATGGTTAAGCGCCGGTCTGTTGTACGGGAGGTCGCGGGTTCAACACTCAGGGTCTTAAAATAACTGAGTAGAAGGTGCTGCCTTTGTGAAACAATTTCGTTCACGAGCTGCAAATGGTTAGACCTTCACGTCTTCTCGGATAAGGACGTTAAATCGTAGGCCCATCAGTGGATGAAGAGCTACCTCGTAGAAATACCACTGATTAATCCGTTATTATTATTATTATTATGTATCTCTGGTTCCCATTAATGACAATGAATGACGTAGCAGTAAGTATCGTTATAGCCCACTTTCGATGCATACTTCACTTGTCACGCACAAAGGTTTCAATAAGAGGCTCAGGGGTAAATTAAGTTTATTATTTTCTCAGACAATGACAAGTGAAGCTTGCATATATCTATAGTGGGCTTAAAAAAGTCTGAGTTTCTAACGGGACCTGAAGCGACCATAGAGTCAGGACCCGGTTAATTCACAGATCGAATTGGAATTTAGCGTGTTGGTTTTGGTGGTGCGAGAAAAACTAGAGGATCTGATCCACAGATCGAATTGGAATTTAGCGTGTTGGTTTTGATGGTGCGAGAAAAACTAGAGGATCTGATCCACAGATCGAATTGGAATTTAACGTGTTGGTTTTGGTGGTGCGAGAAAAACTAGAGGATCTGATCCAAAGATCGAATTGGAATTTAGCGTGTTGGTTTTGGTGGTGCGAGAAAAACTAGAGGATCTGATACACAGATCGAATTGGAATTTAGCGTGTTGGTTTTGGTGGAGCGAGAAAAACTAGAGGATCTGATCCACAGATCGAATTGAAATTTTGCGTGTTGGTTTTGGTGGTGCGAGAAAAACTAGAGGATCTGATCCACAGATCGAATTGGAATTTAGCGTGTTGGTTTTGGTGGTGCGAGAAAAACTAGAGGATCTGATCCACAGATCGAATTGGAATTTAGCGTGTTGGTTTTGGTGGTGCGAGAAAAACTAGAGGATCTGATCCACAGATCGAATTGGAATTTAGCGTGTTGGTTTTGGTGGTGCGAGAAAAACTAGAGGATCTGATCCACAGATCGAATTGGAATTTAGCGTGTTGGTTTTGGTGGAGCGAGAAAAACTAGAGGATCTGATCCACAGATCGAATTGGAATTTAGCGTGTTGGTTTTGGTGGTGCGAGAAAAACTAGAGGATCTGATCCACAGATCGAATTGGAATTTAGCGTGTTGGTTTTGGTGGTGCGAGAAAAACTAGAGGATCTGATCCACAGATCGAATTGGAATTTAGCGTGTTGGTTTTGGTGGTGCGAGAAAAACTAGAGGATCTGATCCACAGATCGAATTGGAATTTAGCGTGTTGGTTTTTGTGGAGCGAGGAAAACCAGAGGACCTGAAAAAACTGTCGGAGCAAGGACGAGATACCAACAAACTCAACTCACATGTGACGCTGCGTCCGGAGTTCGAACCTGGGCCACAGAGGTGAGAGGCGAAGCACTTAACCATTGCGCCACCCTGGAAGAGGGTGCACCTCAAAGTTAAAGGCGTCTTTTTAATTATTAAATTACATGAGGATGGTCAAGGGAATGTCATATTTTCTTCAATACAGTTTTAAATCAGACACCCAAGGAAGAGGGATGGAAGGGTTTTATTGAGGAAAGGGTTGGAAAATGTGGAGATACATGTATCAAAATATGTCTCTTTTAGGCATCAGTTTTAATACCACAATAGCCAGCACTTGTGTGACCACAGCCGGTATTTCCAACCCCCACCGGCTTCTAATAAAACCCCAGGATGCCCTCCCTTGTACAACACATGAGGGTAAACAATTTTGCTATATTTTCACGCATTGACTGCCAATTTATGACCATCGCAAAAACTTTGTTTATGTGAAACTTGTTTGCATCTCAACTCTACATGTCAGTCCGCCCCAGGGGGGGGGGGGGGGGTCTTCCTATATTCGGCTGGTAGGGGTGATCGTCGTATTTTTTAGGGTTTGAAATCGGCGATTCGGTATTTTTTTAGGGTGATTTATATACCATGAGGCATACTTTAGGGTGGGAAATTTTTCACGGTTTGGTATTTTTTGGGGTATTTTTCGAGGTTTCCCGACGGTCACCCCTACCCTTTTTACCTTGAAGTATTCAGACTAAGGTACTTCCTAATTTTCGAAATATGTCTAAGTTGATAAAAAGAGGAATTACATGCATTATTAATATGGTCGTTCATAGATAAGGCCTGGTCAAATAAGACACCGATGTTCCGGGCAGTATGTGAGGGGTATATTCTTTCACTATACAAACGTTCACTGACGCTAAAACTGGCTGTGGTCGGAAACGGAAACTAAGCAGAAGCAGTTCAGTCTTATCTCTACTGAGTTTAAGTTTATTGCAGCACATCCATTTGTAAATCTCGGAAACACAGGCTTGAACCTTCTGAACAGCAGACTCCAGTTGGCCATCGACTGGTGGTTTGAACGTAACAAATAACTGAATATCATCAGCGTACAGATGAAACGATATCTTGTGCTTCCTCAGGATGTCGCCAATTGGAGCCGTGTATAGAAGATAAAGCATGGGACCAAGAACTGATCCTGGGGCACCCCGCACTCTAGGTTCCTCATGGTCGATCTTGAGTTATCAATACGATTTGTGAGATACGACTGGAACCATTCAAGAGCACTCCCTTTTATGCCAAATCTGGACGATAACCTCGACAGTAGAATGTTATGATCGAAGGCCACTGACAAATCCAAGAGCAGAAGAACACTGAGCAGATCAGTTATTATCGATGGTGCACAAGATATCATTCTGGACGCGGAGAAGTGCTGTTTTTGTGCTGTGATGCTCTTTGTAGCCTGATTGAAATGGTTCATTGAGATTGTTGAAATTGAGATAAGCTTTCAATTGTACCGCAACAGCCTTCTCAGTCGACTTTGAGACGAACACAAGGTTTGTTACAGGCCTAAAATGTGCAAATACCTCAAAGTGGAGTGAACATTTCTTCAGTAATGGAGCAAGAGCGCCGACTTTCATTGAATCAGGAACAATTGACGACTCAAGTGAGAGCTTCACTATCCTAGTAATGCTGGGGCATATCTAGGATTTTGAGTGGGGGGGGGGGGGGGGTTCATTTTACAAGTCCTGGACGGGTTACCATGGAAACATCATTCACAACAAAATGCCTAGCAGCTCCATTCGGCGGGGATGGACTAAATGACAGGTAGAATCGCATAGCCAAAGCTGAATCGCACGGTGCATTTGCGAAATCAGACGCTGATTGGCTGAGACGGAGTGGTGATTCAGAGTGGAATCACCACTCCGTCTACGCGCGCTATTTATAACCTAGCAAAATATCAACAAAAGTACTAAATCTTCAAGTAATTCATCGGACTATGCGATTCAAGGAAAATCATATGCCTGATATATGACTCGAAGCGACTCGGGCGATATCGGTTTTCTCGTGCAATTTAACGTGGAATTACCTCGTCAGGCATGTGATTTTCCTATAGAAGAGCGTCAAAGCAGCTTTTCAATATGCAGGCCGGGACAGGATCTGAAAGACACATGACTTCGAAGCTAGAAGTACTAATAAGGCCGGAAAGTTCTTCAACAGACACCGGCGAAAACTTACTCAGTTCAGATTGACAACACTGAGTTTCGTTGCTTACATTTACAATGTTGGAAGGCAGATTGTTTCTGATTTTTACAATCTTGTCAGCGAAGAAGTCCGCAAATTTGTTAGCGAGAACTTCAGCTTACTCACACGTCGGCAGGTTGAAAGCTGGTTTTCTGTAGATTAGCTTATTGATATTTTTAAACAACAATTTCTGGTGAGATTGTGACAGTTACATGTTTGCACTTAATATTATTAGACATACCGGTAGATATTTTGTGCTCTGTTTCAATCACGTTGGGGAAAACTTGTTTCCTATTTATATCACACAACAAATGTCCCCAAATATAAAATGCAATGGAACACATGCCCCACTTGTTTGATTTCTATAATGAACACTGGTGACATTCTATGTAAACTGGAGGGTTGATTATATAGCCATTAAACCAGAACTCTAATGCTTACATCATCAAACTGTTGTTGGGCTTGGAATCCTTTTCCCTTGTGTACATATGCCTTGATGCATTTCTCATCGAGCTGGAAAAACACAAAGATTAATATATCAAGGTAAAAATACTGTATAATATAGTTATAAGTAAGTAAGACTAGTGAACTTGTGTGATTACAATGTACAAGTATATCCAGGGTAATTGTTACCAGAGTGTCAAATAGGGGGGCAGGCATGAGCCAATTAATGGCCCCCCTTGCCCAGAGGAGCTATCCCCCTCCCCATCAAACTGCCCCCTCCTCTCCCTTCACTCACATATCAAGTCCTGATTAAATTTACACACTGGATGTCATGACACTATAAACATCAACACCCTCAGAGTCTCAAACATTGTTTCCCCATTTGTTTTCTGACTTTCCCTGGCCTTACTCCCAAATATTTCCCCATTTCTGAATTTGCCTGATATTAAAAATTTACCCCCAAACCCTGGGCAACACCCCTGTATATGTACATGTATCTAATACTAACAGTATATTCAGTCAATATATTTCCAAGGTATAGTATTGAGCAGTGTCCTCCCTCCCCACCCCCTTGCCCAGATCCAGAAGAGAGATTGACAGAAGTCATCAATGAAAATGTCCCAGAATTCATCATTTAATTAGCCTCCCCAAATTTTCAGGACCTCCCTATGACCCTGATATTGAGGACTTACTTTGAGAGCTGTTTCACAGTCATCAATAGCTTCTCTGTGTTTGCCAACTTTAATAAAGGCCTAGAATGCAAGGAGATTGTGCAATAAAAATAACTAATTTGTACTTCAGTTTTTTAATTTATTTTTTATTTTTTGGTTATGTGGCCACTGATGTAAAAATATGAACACTCAGCTATCAAAACGTTTAACTATACTGTTTTACCAGATGGTATACTAAATTCACTGGCACATTAAATGTGCATATGTCATGTACAGTACATCTACTTTGTTTTCCTGTACATTGTACCAGACAAATTAATATTAGCAGAGACATCACATAATATCTTTAACACCTTTTTAACATTGCTAAATAAAAAATATAAAAATACAAAATTATATATATCATTCCATGGGGTAGCTGTACAATACATGTACATACATGTATACAATGTACACCTTTATGATAATAATTAGGATTATTACTTTTATCAAATGACCTGTACATGTATGACCCCCTGCACACTTTCTTTTCAAAACCATACATATACAAATTTAAAGTAACGAGGGCTGTATGTGTTTGATGTGAGTGGTATCAAAACAACCATCCAGCCCTGCTTGATCTTTTGCTAATAATGCTGTTTTGCCATTTGAAAGTCAGGTCATATGAAAACAAATTTTGACTCAGTTACATTATTGGGCCAGATGGGGAAATATTTGGCTATCACTCAATTTGTATGACCCTTACACTGCACTCAGTGATCATGATCTCAAGCCAGACATTTTCCTATCCAGCCCTTCCACTCTGAGTCAATAAATACCTAGTAATTTTTGTCACAATTAGTATCATACATACTGTTGTGCTGTAGCAATTCTTATTAGACAGTGTACTGTAATTTATAACGGTACATAAAAATATTCTTTTAAAATTGTGACCCAGTTTCACCTGAGCCCTGTTGGTGTAGAGTGCAGTGTTGGACTTCACTTGCTCTAAAGCATCAGTGTAATGTTTGATGGCATCCTCATATTTTTGTACTTTGAATGCTGAATTTCCTTTCTCTTTTAATATGTCAGCCTGTGCTTGTCTCTGTTTATTTCTTGCAGCCCGTTCTTTTGCATCCTTTGACACTGCTTTCATAAAGTCCTCTAGGGAAAAATGGAGATCATTTATAATTAGTACATATTTTAAAATGGTATTAAATAAATTCTTATTAACTCTTTCTTAATATGTTTTATGTTTGTTTTTATTATCTAGAACAAGTTGTGTTATATTTAACAAACACCATTGGATTCACATTCTTAAAATGTATTATTTAATTAATGAAACAGATAATTATTATACATTAATTTTGTATAAAGCTATACATGATGTATAGCTGTCAGAAAACTACAATAATTATATGACTGTAATACAGAGTGAGTGCATGGCCATGCTTTATGGGATCCCTTACCAACTCAAGCTGAAAGTGAGAGTTTGTAAATCCCATGCATAAAAGCTGTTGCGTTCTCAGTTATTTTTGCGATACACCTTATTTTGGCCTAGGAAATTGAAGCAAAAGTTTATGTAAATCAGGATGAAATCTGTATCAGCTAGATTTACAGATCACCTATTGCTCAGTGATTTCCTTTGTTTTTGCTTCATGAATTATTAATGAGTTTGATAATATATTATACATTACAATAATTGTGATCATGACTGCACAGTATTTTTATTACATCAATGTTTGAAAATTATTGGAAAAGAAGGAAATCAAATTAATCAACTTTATATACAAATAAACTAACCTGCACCAGCAGCTCCACTTCCAATCTCCTATTAAGAAAGTGGGAAATTTCAGAAAATATAATTTCCTTAAGTACTTCATTTGAAATCAACTGTGTACTAATATTATTACCACTGACAATGTAGTTTTGCCAAATTGTATCAAAGCAGCCTAATTGTTGGCATCAGTAGTACAGTCATGAATGCATGTATATTAAACTCTTTGAAATAATATTCAAGACATCAACCAGCCTAACTTGAGATCAAGATTGCAATACTTGGTTATGTATATATGTTACAGGTCAAATTTATCTTCAGGTCCAATAATTATTTATTTCAACCTAGACCTGTTATTTTTTTCAACCTACACCTGTACTAGGTTATTTTTGTTCAACCTACTAGGTTACTGTTTTCAAGCTAGGTTTTTTTTTTTTCAAGCTAGGCTATGTTTTTGTAAAGAATGTAATATATAAAGTGGTAAGCTGTAGTGCTAAGTGTGCACGCCCTACGAGGGAAAGAGAAAAAATCTCTGACCCAAGTGGGACTCGAACCCAACGACCTCCAGGTTACATGCATGTCTGGCGCTCTACCAACTGAGCTATCAAGTCAGATGAGAGCAATCGTGGGTATTGGTGTGTTATATGGGGTCACGGCGATTATATATGTATATGTAGTTATGATATTGAATCATGTTTGCCGCGTAGCACTAGTAAGTGTAAAGAATGTAATATATAAAGTGGTAAGCTGTAGTGCTAAGTGTGCACGCCCTACGAGGGAAAGAGAAAAAATCTCTGACCCAAGTGGGACTCGAACCCAATGACCTCCAGGTTACATGTCTGGCACTCTACCAACTGAGCTATCAAGTCAGATGAGAGCAATCGTGGGTATTGGTGCGTTATATGGGGTCACGGCGATTATATATGTATATGTAGTTATGATATTGAATCATGTTTGCCGCGTAGCACTAGTAAGTGTAAAGAATGTAATATATAAAGTGGTAAGCTGTAGAGCTAAGTGTGCACGGCTATTTTTTGGATTCACTTTAGTTAGTACTTTTTACCAGAGGCCCCCGAGTTGGAACTGACCATCCACCATGCAGTGCTTGCCAGAACACTTTTCACTTGTATTTTATGTACAATGGGGTACAGGGTTTGGGTCATCAATTGAAGGGCTGTGTGCAAAAAGGGTGTAAGTGACTCTTGATCACATTCTAAATTCTCCCTTAGAAAACAAAGAAATTGAAGGAGAATTTAGAATGTGATCAGGAGTCACTTATGCCCTTTTTGCACACAGCCCTTCAATTTGTGTGCAGTCTTAGTGAAATTCCAAGCTATTACTAGGTTTTCACGGCACATAATATTATGCAAATTTGAACTAGACCATGGGGGACTGGGTACTAGTAGCATGGTGCTTCACATAGATCACCTCAGTAGTGGTACAGTGCATGGTTAATTAAGGCTCTGACCAACAGATCCAATGGCTGTCAGTTCATGAAGGAGAGTGAAGGTTAAACAAATATGGTTATCAATTATAGACAGTACAGTTGATTATATGATTTTATTGGGTATAATGTAGCACTGTAAGGATATGGGGGTGTAGGATGAGGGGTGAGGGTGAATTTTTTTTTTAGTACACAAGAATTACCTACTATAGAGTAGGTAAAAAAAACATACAATAAATGTCATGTACATGTAGGTTTAATAAATGACCTGAAAATAAATTTGACCTGTAACATATCATTGTATACCAGGGTTAAAAAAAGAAAATTGAAGCTTGCCCAAATACCTCTGTCATTTCACTACAGGGCTAAAAATAACGGCTGTTCATCAGACAATGTCCGGCAAGATTTGGAACTTGTCCGGTCAAATCTTTGCCTTGCCGGTCATTTTGACTGGTTGATGTTACTACATTTTCAACCAAATACAGATCTTGACCGGTGACTGACCGGCCATTATTTTTAGCCCTGTCACTAAGGCACCTATACTTTCAACTGGCTCTTTGTCCATTGGAGAAGTTGTGAAGTTATATCTTGAACTGATCTACATGTACATACTACCCTAATTTGAAAATTCACTATCTCTGGGCTACCGGACATAACTTAATTTTGTCATGACCTGTACACACATACATGTACTTCTAATTGAAGGGCTGTGTGCAAAAAGGGTGTAAGTGATTCTTGATCACGTTCTAAATTCTCCCTTTAAAAAAAAACAAAGAAATTGAAGGAGAATTTAGAATGTGATCAAAAGTCACTTACGCCCTTTTTGCACACAGCCCTTCAATTGTCAGGCAATAATTTGTTTTAACTTTTAAAATTTGTTAACTTTAAACACCTTCCCAAACTGCTGATGTAATGCACTATGAGGAAAAGCTCAGAGATGGCAGCAGTGATTTTGTTATCTCTGTGTTCTGTATTCCTCCAATCCCCCACTCTGTTTTAGAACTACAAGCTTGTTTACTGGAGAGCTGAGTCAAACAAGAGATAACGATGTTCGTGGTCATTCTGTTTTGGATTATATTTACGCATAAAACTAATAAAAATATGCAATTTATTTTGCGACATGCAAGGACACCAAACAGACAATATATTTAATGTAGTTGGCCAGGCTATATAAACATCTAGCTATATACATGTATGTAGGTAAAAAAAAATTACATCATGCACATCACTGTCGACTTTGGAAAGGCACATGATCGATCACAAAACAATAGTACATGTACAAGACCTGCCAAACTTATAACCATGTAGCTAATTAATAATGATGCTATAATTACAGCATAAATTCTTATTATTTTTGATGTGATTCTTGTTCAGGGACTCAATGTTTGCTCTTTTATTATAGGATTGAGTCATCATTTTTGGTCTGGGACTCATACAGTACTGTTCGAAAATGTTTCAACAAGGGAAGTGAAATTTCACCTGGGAGTGAACAAGTGACATTTCTATTGTCTTCTAGGGGAAATTTCACTTGTTCAGGTGATATTTCACTTGTTCAGGTGATATTTCACTTCGCCTGTTGTAATATTTTCGTCGGAACAGTATGTAACTAGTACACTGTACAACCTGTACATGTAGTTTTTATACGGAGCGAGTACTATATCGGCAGCTAAGACTCATATCACATACAATTTGTAACAAAAACACTGGAGCAGTATATAATGAGTACCCTGCATACCATTCCACCAGGAAGTGCTGAAGCACATGATCCTTCATCTTTGACTTCATTAATACAAGTTCTGTCAAAGCCTGTTTTAGTTTTAATACCATTTCCTTTGTTGCTAACAGACTTTGGTGTTGCCTCCTCTCCGCGAGTGTCCAGGAAGACATCAGCTTTCTTCATTGCAGAGCTTTGTTTCTCTGTATCTCCTGATGTCAATCCCTTCATGATGGACTCTTAATAAATAAACACATATATAAACAGACAGTACGTCATATATATTATAATTACATGGAATTTGTATCATTGAAGTAAACTTATTTAAAGTGCATATGAACCTTCGTACAATTTTCATAGCTATGAACCTCCAAAAGTTTTGAGTACTTCTGCAAAGAAATTTTTCATTAATACAAGGAATACTCTATCTTCTACGCTTGTTTGAAATCATTGAAACGTGACCTTTCCTGACTCATTTCCGTGTAAGTAAAAGCCTGGGTTGATTCCCGAGGTGACGTCATCTCATTAATGCATTATTCTCCATGGCGCCTTTCTATCACAAAAACCATTGATTTTTAGATAATATACACTTTATGAGTTGTTTATAGTAAATGAAAAAAAGTCATATTAGTGAAAATTGTAAGTTTTCATTCAAATTATTGTAAAGTCAAATTAATTAAATGACGTCACCTCGGGAATCAACCCAGGTTTTTACTTACGTGGAAAAGAGTCAAGAAAGGTTACGTTTCCACTATTTCAAACAAGCGTAGAAGATAGAGTATTCTCTGTAAGCCAAAACTTTCTTCGCAGAAGTATTCAAAACTTTTTGGAGGTTCATAGCTATGAAAATTGCACAAAGGTTCATATGCACTTTAATAGCCAGGGTGCTATCCACCAATCAAGCCTGATTGCTCACCAATCAAGCCTGATTGGTGAGTACTGAGACTGGCCTTATTCACGAGGGAAGAAAGCTAGCAAGTTCTATTAATCTCACAATGCATACAATACAGCCATCATTGCTTCCAGAATCACCAAGTCTACTTTTAAATTCGTGACCCATAATTATGTTGTTTTTTAAATATTACAAATTAAAATAATGTTATGCAAATTTTTATATAAAAATTACCAGGTACATGTAATTGCATCTATTGATATTAATTAAATATTAACCATCTAATTAATAAGCAGACCAATGACCAAATGTTGAGGGTCCAAGTTGAGGAATTTAAGTTGGAGGTTCAGTGCATAAGGCAGTGCTTGAGGGCATGGTCACCAGGAAACCCTGGCAATTAAACAGCCCAGAGCACTCAGGGTCACGTACAACAGTGGACACATGGGGAGGGAGGGAGAGAAAGCTGCAAGCTATTGCAGTGATGTGCAACTGGCAGCGAACTCCAAATCACGAGCAATAACAACCACTAAAAATCCTGGATGAAAACCAACACATATATGGCCCCAAACACCCCACACAGGGCTCTGGCTGGCTCCTATACATGTATATATATAGTCGCTGGATATTTAACCATATCTAAATTACATTAATTGCCCTACATGTATATCATTATGACATCAAATCAAAACAATCTATTGTTTAAACGCTAAGGATCACGATCGTGGGCAGGGGACAAAACAGCAACAACACAAAGGAAATCGCTATCAAATGCATTTTGTAGAATGTAGAATAGCGGTAACAGCCACCAAATACGGTACATATTGTGGGATAAACATTGATACAGCTGATATCTGGAAACCAGACAATTCGAAGTTAAATTTTCCTCAGCAGAGCAGATTTAGTTCAAAATTCTATTGTTCATGTCGATTTCTGTCCCCCTGACATAAACAAGCTGTGACGTGATAATGATATAGGGCAATTTAAGTCTCAATTAAAAGCATACATGTACATGTACATGTATATTGCATGCTGTTAATTTCACTCAAAACAATCTACATTTCCTTGAGGCTTTCACAGATCACATTGCATGCACCATTTAAATTGCATTAAACAATTAATACGTATCACTGACTGCATGTGCATGCATGCACACAGAAATTATGCATGTCACAGGCTTCCCCAAGGGGGGGACCCCGGGGAAATACATGTATGCATATGATTGGGGACTTTGACAGTCATGCCTTTCAATGACCCAACATTGCCCAGTATATGGGGCTTTATACTCTCTAGCAAAGTCCCACTGCAGTGGGGCAATTTATAGCAAAGCCCCCATATCTTAATTGTCTAAGTTTGTGAAATTATTAAATATGTAAGAAAATTTGTTCAATAAAGACTCCAACTTCCATCAATCAGTCTGACGTTGTTTTAGTGCGCAAAGACAAAGGAGAGCCAACACCAATCCTTAACAATGTACACTGCCATTCAACTGGCCAAACAAAACATCAACGCCTTTATTAGTATAACGTATTTTGAAATACTGTGATAATCTAATCTAATCTTATTAACACACACAGGGCAGAGTGACCTGAATACATTTGCCATGAAACCATTCATTGTAGTCACTACACTGGATCATAAATCCCTGTTCACCTTCCCTACATGCAGTACACATCAACTTCAGCAGGCTTCAAACAGGGATCCTGTTTCCTCGTTCATTGTGCAAAGTATCAGCTATATATTTGCAGATGACCTATTTCAAGCACCTGATATCAATGGATTTTACGTTGCATACATGTACCTCCATGCCGCTTTCTCTGTCTGTCATCTTGCTTCTCAGCCACATTAGGCCCAGTCTCCTCGCCATTTACCAGGATCAAATTTCCCCCAGGGGGTTATAATTGGGGCAAAGTAAATCAAAGGCCCCATATTTCTCTGATTATTGTGGCACAAAAGTTCTGCAAAGTCCCCACAAAGTCCCCTATTTTTCTGCATATAGCCCAGGGTCCCCCCCCCCCCCAAGTGCCCTCTTCCATCATATTTTTTCCTTCTCCTTCCCTGATTCCTCCTTCTTTTTTATGGCAGCTTGCCCCATTCTATCTTCCTTCAAATAAAAGCTAGCAGAATAACTGCATTGCATGCTATGTTTAATAAAATATATTATTATAACTACATGTATAAGTCTTATAAATAAGCTACTGAGTAGCTTTTATTGTTTTGGGAAAAAACTAGTAGACATTAGTCATTTATAGTCACATACAAGCATTTATTTTCCCGGGTTATTTTGAATCAATCAGTTAATTCAAGTTTAATACAAAGGACAACTTTGATTTCATTTGGTTATTTGAATGTGTTTTAAACTAATAGTGCATATTAAATAAAAGTATTTTAAAACTTAAGCTTAGTATTTTATACCACCAAGTTTATTATATAAAATGGCTGCCAAATTTGAATAATTGGAAGAAAATGACTAAAACTGCAGAACAACACAATAAAACTTAGATAATTTGTCCTACAGATTATGTGTAATGTCAATCATACCCACCGATCTCATCTACTTTACTGAGAAAATCCTCCATCTCTTCCGCGTCTTGTCTGTCCGCCATTTTGAAACTCCAAAGTGGCGTACGAAACACGGAAGTTGTCGGAAGTCGCTCGATAAAACATCGGCTTGACACTTGCATTCCCTCTCCCTGGAATTCTTGAATCCTAAAGGACACTAAGCGAGTATGGAATATTCAATTTCGTGTGTAATGAAGTTGGTAAACGTTTTCCAAGTGTGTTAACTTGAAAAAAGTTTTATGTGTTTTGGGGGAAATGATGATTTGATCGATAATAGGTCGATAAGTGTTCGTTGCACGTGATAGCTGTTCGCGGAGTCGAGCTCAGTGTTTTGATCGGCTCCTCTGTTATGTTGTGAGAGTTTTGCACGGAAAATATATATGTCGCTGGAATTCGTCTTTCCTCTTCTAAAAGGCCTCATTTGAGCCTTTGGAAAACGCCATAAACCTGCAGAGATGAGCAAGGGAAAATTGGAAGAAGAAGAACTTGATAATGAAAAGGAAATAAATTGTGTAACGTCGAGGAGTCCAAGCAAAACCAAAGATGAAAATTGCCACCAAAATTCCAACATGGCCGCTTCTAATTCGCAAGATTTGAAACCGTTTCCGAAACCATGGACCGTGATTCCAAACTTGTGGTCTCGTCAGCTGGGATTACTGCCTCCTGCAGCTTTCGTAAAGAAAGCATCTGGTTCTACAGGACTGGTTCAAAGGCTCAAACTACATAACAAACTTGCTCACCATGATGGATGCGTGAATACTTTGCACTTTAACATGTCGGGGGATCTTTTGGCGTCCGGTAGTGACGATTTGGACATTGCTATCTGGGATTGGGCCAAGAACAAGAAGAAACTTCACTACGATAGTGGGCATAGTAGCAATGTATTCCAGGTTGGTGGAGTTGCAATAATGATTGTTGTGAAATTTTTATGTTGAATTTCGAATTCAGCACTATTACGTTTATAGTTAATTTCCTCGTTGTTTTGGTATAATTCTCAACAAAGACCTTTTCTTCTTACAGGCGAAATTCATGCCTTTTTCGAGCGATACTACCTTAGTTAGCTGCGCCAGAGATGGACAGGTACGAGATAAATCTTTATTACTAAAATCCTTGTAAAATCTATATTATTATAACATACACACATACTGTAGAACTGGAGAGTTGAATCAAACTCGCATGAAAATGAAAGTGCAGATGTTATCAATTTTGTTCTTTCCAGTTTTATCAAGACTGTATGTGTTGTCTTGGTATCTTGTGTGGATTAACTATAATTAATCAGTTATGCATTAGTTAATGAAACAATAATATTATTAGTATATATAACCAAAGTATATTATTGATTCTAGCTAGTTACATGTATTTTAGGGTTATCCCTTGAATTAAGTTTGTCATTAGTTTACACATACAATGTAAATATCCCACTCGCAATGTATGCTTCACATGTCATGCACAAAAAAGGTTAATTTCAATATGAGGCTCTGGAGTAAAATTAGATTTATTCTATTCTTCGAGAATAGAATTTATTTTAATTTACCCCAGAACCTCATTGAAACTTTTGTGTGTGTCGGGGGGGGGGGGGGGGGGGACCAGGGGGCCCAGGGGACCCAGCCCTCCCCCCTTTTGTTAAAAAATATTGCAACTGAAAAGTAGTGGCAAACAATGTTTCCTAATGATTTATGAAAAGTGTTATTGCAGCACCACATTCCCAGTGCTGAGTTGAATAAATCCTGAGCATATGCATACATGTATGCTCTGGATTTATTCAACTCAGGCATTCTAAAAATAACCTGATCTGGGAATGTGTTGACTCACAGACCAAGTATGTTTAGGGTTTTTAGGGGGTGTTATACATTTGAAGGGCTGTGTGCAAAAAGGGTGTAAGTGACTCTTGATCACATTCTAAATTCTCCTTCAATTTCGCTGTTTTCTAAGGGAGAATTTAGAACGTGATCAAGGTCAGTAATTCCAAGATCAAGGGCACAGTTTTTCTCAATACAGACCGACCCACAGCTGGCAAATAACTTTTTTTCTCTATTCTCTTTCAACTTGAGAGACAAATTATTGAACAAACTCCAATGAATTGAGAGAGTGCACTAGTTACCATGACCATGGTCAGAGATGAGGGGAAAACTGCCCGCTTCCAGAACCAATCATATTGCAGGAACTCAGGTTATCGTCTGCTTGCATGCAAAAAAAAAAACCGTTATTGACCAAATGTGAGGTCCAGATGGGGATATTGGTCAAGTTATTTCTTTGTGTGTGTAGGGATCTAGTCCAAAGTGTGAATAAATGATATCATATTATATGGCTTTTTCTGAACATGCAACTCCGGGAGAAATTAGTTTTGTCTGCTCGTTGAAGATGAGTAGTTCTTACCTTGGCCGACTAGATTTCTTATTGCACTTGTCTAACTGGACAAGTAAAATTTACCACATACATGTATTTATAATTATATTTATATAATTATAATTATTAGTCTCTATTGCCGTGATTCATCAAGAAATTGAATGCACCAATGTATTGAGTCCTGGGACATGCACAAAGCCATAAAACAATGAGTCTCACATCCACGTTTGTGAGTCCCATTTAAAAACTCCTGTGGCTACTCAACCATGTGCACTGCGATCAATCGCTTAACTCCAGACCAATGAGAGAACAAGTTGCGATCATCTTGGATTTCACCAAGTGCTTGACAGCTTGGCCACCAGGAAATCCTGGCAACCAAACAGCCCAGAGCACTGGGTCACACATAATTATAGTCGAATAAAGGGGAGGGAGGGAAAGCTGTAAGCGGTTGCAGCAACAGGCAGCAAACTCCAAACCATGAGCAATAACAACCTGCACTAAAAGTCCCAGATGAAAACCAACCACAGGGCCCTGCAAGCACACCACAGGCCCTCGACAGTCATTGGATATTTATTCATGTCTAAATTACATTTAAACTTGATTAAATAAACCAGCTACAGTAATTGAAAAACGGAACATGGACCAAACATTGAGTAATCTTAGTTGGAGGTTCAGCCCAAGGCTGCATAAAGCAGTGCTTGAGAGCTTGGCTGCCAGGTAACCCTGGCAACTGTTACCTGGCAACTGAACAGCCCTGAGTGCACTGGGTCACACAAAAGTAGTGGACAAAAGGGAGGATGGAGGGAGGGAAAGCCATGAGTGATCACAGTGGCTTGCAACTGACTAGCAAAACTCCAAACCACAAGCAATAGAGGTTTTGCACCATCATGTGACTTCCTAGCAACTGTTGCTACACCGCCATGTTGAATGGCAGACAGAACCAAAATGGCATACTGTTTAACTGAGCGTACGTGGGAGTTCGAGTGATGAAATATTCACTTATATAGTATCTTTATTCGCCCTGGCATAAATTTGGGCAAAGTTCAATAACATAATATTGAAAAACACTTTGACCACGATGGTTTCTGAACTACATGTAAGTTTCCCTGTAATTTAACGGTTTACACTAACTTATCACTGGTCTACTCTTCCGCCGAACTATTTTCATTTAGCTCAGAATGTTTCTCAGGTTGATGTTCAGTAACTATCGTGTGCTTTTAGAGAATGCAAACATGCAAACAATGCATATGAACATGAAGCATAAATCCTATCGGAAACATGTAAGTCATCGTAAACGATGTATACTGGTTACTAAAACTAAAGTTCTCTTCAGTGCCTCTTTCATTTAGAACCATTATAAGTTGTCTCGGCCAAGACAACTTACCTATAAAGTTAAGCCACAGCCAGCCCAGACTCGACATATATTTCCCATTTATTAGTCTGTTGGGTTACCTGTGGTATGTTTCATTAGCGATCTCGGAAGAGTTTATATAATTGCTCCTTGTGAATTCTCTTTTCTGATTCCTACAAAATAAATCTTCAATAATAAAAGTTTGATACTTAATGAAGTTGTGTGAGTGGTTTTGGGGCGATTTTGGGACTTCTATTAAAGCAGTTTATTAGGCCTCGAAGTTTTCACGGTTGGCCGTGTGTCTACCTCGTAGACACAAATATACACAAGGTATAGGGTGTATTTCGTAGGAATCGGAAAAGGGAATTCACAAGGAGCAATTATATAAACTCTTCCGAGATCGCTTATGAAACATACCACAGGTAACCCAACAGACTAATAAGTGGGAAATATATGTAGAGTCTGGGCTGCCTGTGGTTTAATAAGCAAACGTATAACATAACTGGTTGCTTTCAAAACAATTATCAATCATTGCCTTTTTTGTTTTATAATTTGTTGAAAGCCTCTAAAACCTAGACAAAAATGAAGGGCTTTTATTCTTGGTGAAACGTGTGCTCATGTTAATCTCACTGATGTCCGCCATTGTTTTGTGTTCATTACCAAATGCTCAACAAATTAGCATATTGCTTGATAACAACAAACCGAGAATCCAGTGACAGAATCAAAGAAAAGTGTCATCGTTAGTTTAAATTTATCGGCAAATTCAAGTAAGAAGTTTCTGAACCTTTTTGTCAAATCTCAAAAAGCATGGGATGCGACAGGCCAGATGTTTCCCAAGATTAATCCACATTGAAAATGTATTGAAGTCATGTCGTATTTCAGACAGTTCATGAGCCGGTGCGGCAATTATTATGCTCAACCAAAAACTTTTTGGTTGTTTTCAAAGATCATCTTAAAACTAAATAACTAAATAATAAGTAAAAGGCTTTTTATCGATTCTTCAGGAAGATGCAATATGTATATCAGGTGAGGGGAGCAGTTACTGTTGACCATTAACTCGACCAAAGAGTTCAGCCGTCAGTGAGCGCAGCTCATAAAAGTTTAAAACATTGCTAAGATCACTTAAAAGACATCAATCTCAGTATAGACAAGCCGATTTATGTAACATTTCTGCAATATTTTCCATGTCTCTGAATTTTGACCAGATTCTATTACACAGTCTTTGTTACTTGGAGGAAGAAGTTGCGTGCTCGGTTAAACAGTACGCCATTTTGGTTCTACCTGCCATCCAACATGGCGGCGTAGCAACAGTTGCTAGGAAGTCACGTGATGGTGCAAAAACTCTATAACAATAACACACCGGATAAGAACTAACCCAGGGCCATGCAAGCATGCCAAAGGACATGCTGGACATTTAACCATGCCTAAATTACATTTAGTCTCGATTAAATTTAGTCCCGAGATTAGTCCAAACTCCAGCCTACTCATGTACAGTACTGTACATGTAGGTATTAGGGAGCGCGTCCAAATATCGGAATCGGTCCTGACCGATTCCGATCATTCGGTAATAGATCCGATTCCGATGTCACTGAAGGTCCACCTGATTGAATCAGTGCCGATTGAATGGGAATCGGAAATAAGTACAGTATCGGTACCGAAAGACTCGGAATCGGAAATGAGTACCGATCCTAAACTTTGGCTTAGAGAGGGCAGTAGAACCTCTGGCACCCAGGGTAGGCTTTTCGGGGCTTTACGAGGAAAATGAACGAAAATTGTCAGAACCGAAATTTCGGCGATATTTCGATGAAAATTCGTTAAGCTTTTTCTTTAATCTGTGCAACATTTTGCAGTCCTCTGCGACAGGTTAGCACGAAAATTTGCTGCACTCTACGAAATATTGTGCAAAATTTCGTTTGGTACACTGCGAATATTCGCACGAAACTTCGCTTCTTCAAAATTTCGCTTCAAAATTTCGTTCCTTGCCCGTCCAAGATCAAGTTACTTTTTCTGGCTCACTCGGTCAATTCGACCAACCTGAGTTGTAAACTTTATTCGGACTTAGACTAACTGAACTTTTCGGCTCATTTTCGAATGGTACAGGAGGACAACTGTAGAGTTTACTTCAGTTCAGTCAGTATACTAAGGCTAAATCCGGTTTGAATCGAAGGCCGGAAGGGTAATAAATGAAAGGAATGCTTGACTCACTCGCTGAGCGCAAAGCATAACACCAAATAAACTTTTGCTTCAGTATAGTTTCACATTTACGGCAGATCCTTGTCTTGTTACTAGTATTAAAAGGTTTCGGCAGAAATCGTTGTAAATGTTTACGTATAAAAATCTCAACTCTTCTAGGAGTCTGAATTTCCATGTGCAATCAGTCAGGCATGAACGTGTCAGTCTGATTTTTTACAGAACATCAACAGAGTTTTGAAGCAACATTTGTCATATTGAAAGACGTGCAAAAACTTCTATACTCTTACCAGAAAACTTCTACTGGGAAAGTGCAATTCCTTTTGAATTAAAAGAGCTTTAATGCATCGGATCAGATCAGTCAGTTTCGCGCCCCCGCGGCATTTGTGTCAGAAATGAGACACACGGCTGGCTGACAGTTCACGTTTGACGGGGACTTTTATTATAAGAATCTTGACTTTTTGATGCCTCTGGTACGCAGGGTATTTACCAAAACCATCTTACTGTACTTTGTAAAACTGTTTGTCATGAATTCTAATTTGTCACGCGTTAATCCTGGTTAAAGAAATGCAATGCAATGTCCGTTGCTCTATCGGGTCGAATAAAAATGTAGTTCTTCATGTCTGTCTTGGGGTCTGTTCGTTGTTTTCCGAAGCGTGGGATCGGTGCCTGCATGAGCAGCATGACAATTTAGTTCGGCTCCACTGAGTTAAACTCGGGTTTATGTGAACTCGTGCTGGCGTAAATCATGTTTACAAAAATGTAATAGAGCATACTTGGAAATCGGACAGATCGATGTGAGTTCCGAACAAGTCACTGTAATATCCGATCGGATCGAATCGGAATATTTGCTATCGGAATCGGACAAGACTTGAAAGTACCTCTACATTTTCCCGATGCTCAAGTATCGGAAAGGGCATTGGATCCGATTCCGATAATCGGATTTCCGTCCGATATTTGGACGTGCTCCCTTACCAGTAATCCCATCTTGGACATGTCCTTGTCAAATATAAATTGCTACATGTAGACTAAAGGAACTCTCTTTGGTGTTTATTAACTGCAAAATAACAAAGGATAGCCGTTTGAAGAGGCAAAGTTACAAACTCTGCCTTTGTGCTGAAGAAAATTAACTCAGCGGAGTGTTTGCAATGTCAAAAGCCTTGACTAGCCACATGAAGTGAGAAATAGCGCTGTCTTGTGACAATTAAGGGTCGTGTTTACACATTAGGGCTGACCGTACAAGGCAGTGTTTGTACTCAATTTTACTTGAAATTCTGAAAACTCCGAATTTCTAACGAGACCTGAAACAACCATGGGGGCTGATCAAAGCCAGGTCCTCAGGCTAATCCAAATTCAAGTTTGGCTAGATCAGAGAAGTATTAAAATGTAGTAGTTTAGGAGAGTATTCTCTCCTGAAGACTTTGACGCATGATACATGTACATGTACCTACAAATTTTATGAACATGTTGAGGTACTTACAGTTGCACATGTAGTAAACCTTGCAAAATAATGTGCATGGGTTAGTCATGTACCCAGCTGCAGCACAGTAGACTTGAAAAATATTTATAGTATTCATGTCTGATTTAGATGTACACAAAGAATGTATGGTTCATAACATGTTCTATTCATCTTTCACTAGGTACGAGTAGGGTTTCTTTCATTGACTGGGACATCGAAAGGAACCAAAAAGTTAGCACAACATAGAGGAGCTGCACACAAGGTGAAAATACAGATTTTGTTATGCATTTCCAGGGTAGTACAGAGGTTTCATGTGAAGCCTGAGTTACCGACACCTACATTGTCACTCACACAGACACCTACATTATGTAAGTTGTCACTCACACCAACACCTTCATTAAGTATGTTGCCACTCACACCAACACCTACGTTGTCACTTACCATTGGTTTGGAAGAGTTACATTGACATTAAAGAAAGTTGTAATATTAAACTGTATGGCTGCCCAGCTACTTTAAAACATTGTATGAACTTTGGATGTTGACTCAAAAACATAAAGTACCCATTACCCCATTTTGATTTTATTTATTTTCAAAGTCTAGATGAAAATTGAGGAGGAAAAAAATAAAAAATAAAAATCGGTATAATCCCTGATTTTTAATTGATGCTGATTTTAAAATCATGATTAAACTCTCATGCATTTTGTAAAATTCATGACTGCACAGTTTGAGGTCTTGGTTGAGCGACATACATGTAAGATCATGCAAAAAGCCATTGTTCACAGCACTTGTTGTAGGTTCTATTGTTGTGGATTCCAGATCTTACATCACACACAATGCACTTTTTTTCACCGAATTACTCTTACTAAATATTATGAGGATTTATATTATGAAGAGTATTTTAAAAATTGGGTATGGGGCACTTTAAAAAAAACCTGGTTATACATTGTAGCAGCAGCAGCTTATAAACTTCAAGTTGTTAATGCCTGAACAACTTGTTTGAGGCATTTATTTGCTGGTGAGGCCTTTATTGATAGGGTCATTTGGGTCTTCCACAGCCATTGATGGCAACTGGTGCTTAGTAACAACACTGTTTTTCACTTTTCACTGTAAATTATCAATGTTATCACGTGCTGGCCATCTTGGAACAAAACCATTGTTCATTGCCCATTCAGCCTTGGTTCAACTTGTTTTAAAATGAGGCTGGGTAAGCACAAATGAAGGGCTGTGTGCAAAAAGGGTGTAAGTGATTCTTGATCACGTTCTAAATTCTCCCTTAGAAAACAAAGAAATTGAAGGAGAATTTAGAATGTCATCAAGAGTCACTTACGCCCTTTTTGCACACAGCCCTTCAAATAATGGTTTTATTTCAAGAATACTGGTACATGTAGGTGGTCACTACATGATATATATGGGTATAGAATTAACACATCTCCATTTAAATATGTACCTCTCCATTTAAAAATGTACTTTTGAAACACTACCTTTTTCCACGGGATATACCGCTTGTAATCCAATCAGAAAAATCCATTTTTATTTCGGTTTTCCGTGCGGGATGTAGCGCATCTCAACCAATAAGCAGGCTAAGTAATTACACGATATCTACAACAATCGTAATATCCCGCAGCTTAGCCAATGAGAAGAGGCATCAATTCACATCTGTTATCTCATTTCCGCTCTAAATATAACCTCAGTACAAGAACCAAACGGTTTGGGCGCCAAAACTTTACATCCGTTATGTCTTCAATTTCACATTAATATTCCCTCGACTTCCTCAAACAAATATACCTTTTGTCGGTGAAAGAGTATGGGTCTTGCAGAATGATCCGATACTTAATTCGTGCTGTATATTATGCTCACGAGTATAAAGTTCGGACTTTACAGCAACGTAGGTTAACAGCACACCGTATCTTCGCGATAAATAAACTTACGGAGGATCAATTACTGCGATTTTTCCTGTGCCATATGTCGAGAGGATTAACAAATATGTCAATCAACACCGTGACTCTCAACGTGTACACATTAACATCGTATCGTATATCGCAATCGCAGATATTTTAGGCGGCAAGCCGACGATATCACGAAAACCTCAACTAAACTTTTGTAAAAAAATGGAATTCGCTGGATTTACAACTACGTTGTGTGCTCAAACATTTAACGCTTTCCGAACATTCTAAGTTATTTAATTCTCTCAAAAAAAAAAAAAAAAATGAAGCAATGCTTACCTGTATTAAATAAGTTCACGTGCTTCTAGTAGCTTCTTTAAAAACGCTTGTGTTCCTCCATTTTCCTTGATCACAATTCTATCCTCGATCTAATCCAAAGAATCCATTCCTGACGATGTTTTTCTTCCAAGTAAATTGTCGAGACTGTTTCAGGTTGGGTGAACTCCGACCCGCGAAGAACTTGGCATTTCCCGCGTAACTATAAAACTAGATTTCTTTGCTCATTCATGATCCTAAGTTGAAAATGAACTAATTACACATGGTATGCATGCAACCGAGACACGAGTTCCGATAACACGTCATTTTATTTGACACAAACACTGTACATAACTTCCTGTCAAAAGTGATTCTTATGAAGTTCGAGGATAACTTATCAAGGAAAAGAAACTTGTTGAATACACGAATAAAGTTCATTCTGCTTTCTTAAAATCTTACGGCAATATAGCTAAATGAACAAGTTACATGTACCTCTATTTTAAAAATATGTTGGTGAGATAAAAATTGAGAACTAGTGTGTCAAATAACTTACCTACATTTATATTTTCATGTGTCACTTAACGATAGGTTCAGCATCGGGATATTCCGCAAGTGACTTTTTTTTATTTGCATGTGTCACTAACGATTGGTTCAGCATCGGGATATTCCGCAAGTGACATTTTTTTATTTGCATCACAGAGTCACTAACGATTGGTTCAGCATCGGGATATTCCGCAAGTGACTTTTTTTTTATTTGCATGTGTCACTAACGATTGGTTCAGCATCGGGATATTCCGCAAGTTGTTAAGTAATAGGTTTCTTTGTGTAAGCATATCAACAATGAAAAGTCATGTCCGGTGTATCAGTCATTTCGCCGATGGTTAAACTTTTTTCGCCGCTTTACCATTTTTTTAACAAACTTCAAGGGGCACTTGTAAAGTTTCGAAATATCAGCAAGAAAGTGTTTCTGACTATTATTTAGCTCTATGATAAACGACGATGGAGAAGAAGAATGTAATTGCAACGTAACTGCAACGTAATCCCTTCTGTAGATAATGCTGCCGCGCCCTGCTATAAAAACAATTACCGAAATGCCGTCACGGTTTAATGAAATAAACGCAACTTATTCAGTGTTCTACTCCAAGTATACACGATTAGTCTTTCTCTCAGGAATTGCAGGGGACTTTTCTGTTAATTCTTTTTTTTCTCCCAAAAGAAACTTAGATCAGACACGGTTGTTCTGAGAGTCCGTAATGGGAGGGAAAGGTCTTTGCGGTACTCAGGATCAGCGAGAAAATGAGAAGGTTCATTAAATGTGACATCAATCTGTCAGTGACTTGTAAAAATGTCTAATTGTCAAAAATACTTGCTGATTTCCTGATAAAATGCGGCGTCCTCAAACTGGTCTCTTTCTCGGTGTACGTATACTCTCAACCCTCTTACGGCCGATGTTTTAGTAATTAAGCCCTAAATCTTACACACCGTCTATCTACTGTTTTCGACCTTTGAGCTTTCAAATTATAAAGTACACCTTTTTACTGTATACTTGTGCAGATGGTGATCATATTTAACCATATGTAATCGTTCCGTTGCATGCCTCACGCGATATGGAGCTTTTCATGTCTGAAAGTGTCATGTCACTAAAAGCGTGGAGAAAAATTGGTGTCGAACTCGAGGCGATACACCAAGGCAAATCATCAGCTGTTTGGTGCCATAACTTTGGTAATGTTTTTTGGAGAAAAAGAACGAGGCGAAAAAAAAGAAGTAGACTTCTAAGAAATGTCCCTCCCAACTCCCTTTCCTGTCGTTAAGAATGATGACTGTTTCACGCACTCCGAGTAGTAGGCCTCCGTGGTTTCAAACGCGTAGCAGCAAATACAATTCACAAGTTAGTTCAATAGGTTCATAAAATTAATCGCCAATTAAACGGCTACAAGCCTCTCACCTTCGTTTCTTTTCAAACCTGAGATGTTAAGTTTTAAAACGTGCCGCAGTTTTTAATTATACAAATTAGAGCTCAGTTTCTCGCGAATCATAAAGAGCAATTTCATGCAGATCATAACATTCCACGCACTGTTTCACGCGGGCTCGGTGGTTTCAAACGCGTAGCAGCAAATACAATTCACAAGTTAGTTCAATAAGTTCATAAAATTAATCGCCAGTTAAACGGCTACAAGCCTCTCACCTTCGTTTCTTTTCAAACCTAAGATGTTAAATTTTAAAACGTGCCGCAGTTTTTAATTATATAAACTAGAGCGTTGCGTGACGATAGAAATAACGGCTGCGAAGGAGACTATGATCTACAGGCTTGACTGACATACAGTAAATTACTGTTTCAAATGTTTTACCGCATGCCTGTAGCAGTTTGTGGAGAAATAAACATATAAATCCATTCATCAACAAAACTTTTGCAAGCCTTTCTTGCGGAATTTCCTTTATTTTCAGTGATACTCAAATACCACTCGGTTTGAAACAGCTAGTTTATTCCACATTGGAAGCCATATATGCATGCTCCTATATGCTCCAGAGTTGAACATACTTTGGCTCGTGAACAAACAAGCTCATGTAATTATAACACACCAGTACTATAGTTTTGCAATAATTTTGCCAAAGAGCAAAATCGTAGCAGAATAAGTACTACCGCTCCATCACAACTTTTGTTCGACAGCTCAGACGCGGGAAAGGTTACGTGACTAGAACGAGACGGAACGCAAAATGGCCGCCTTATACCTGGCGACGTTTGCGATTTCGTTTGTTTAGTGATTCTGTAGTGAACTACAAAGCACTACAAAATCAATCAATACGTGCCGCCGCTTTGATAATCAATACGTGCAGTAAGTGCAGCTCGCTTTGACAGTAGAGGTCCGCTACAAGCACTGCAGAACGCTACAAGCACTGCAGAACGCTATACAAGCACTACAGAACGCTACAAGTACTACAGAACTGGCTACAGGCACTACAGAACGCTACAGGCACTTCCGAACGCCATACACAGAACGCTACAAGTACTGTATTCTACAGATCTCTTAATCACTCGAGAAATGTAAAGCCGTGACTGGCACCGGAAAGCGCTATAAGACAGTGCTTGTTGCGTTCTGCATACGGCGTTCGGTAGTGCTTGTAGTGTTCTGTAACTAGTGCCTGTAGCGTTCTGTAGTGCTTGTAGCGTTCGGTAGTGCCTGTAGCGTTCTGTAAACTAATGCTTGTAGCGTTCTGTAGTGCATGTATTAAAGCGTTCTGTAGTGCCTGTAAGCGTTCTGTAGTGCCTGTAAGCGTTCTGTAGTGCCTTGTAACGTTCCGTCGTGCTTGTTGCGTTCTAAGAAATGTTCGCGACCTGTCATGACTGTTTCACGCACTCCGAGTAGTAGGCCTCCATGGTTTCAAAGTCGTAGCAGCAAATACAATTCACAAGTTAGTTCAATAGGTTTATAAAATTAATCGCCAGTTAAACGGCTACAAGCCTCTCACCTTCGTTTCTTTTCAAACCTAAGATGTTAAGTTTTAAAACGTGCCGCAGTTTTTAATTATATAAACTAGAGCGTTGCGTGACGATAGAAATAACGGCTGCGAAGGAGACTATGATCTACAGGCTTGACTGACATACAGTAAATTACTGTTTCAAATGTTTTACCGCATGCCTGTAGCAGTTTGTGGAGAAATAAACATATAAATCCATTCATCAACAAAACTTTTGCAAGCCTTTCTTGCGGAATTTCCTTTATTTTCAGTGATACTCAAATACCGCTCGGTTTGAAACAGCTAGTTTATTCCACATTGGAAGCCATATATGCATGCTCCTATATGCTCCAGAGTTGAACATACTTTGGCTCGTGAACAAACAAGCTCATGTAAGTATAACACACCAGTACTATAGTTTTGCAATAATTTTGCCAAAGAGCAAAATCGTAGCAGAATAAGTACTACCGCTCCATCACAATTTGTGTTCGACAGCTCAGAGGTTACGTGACAAGAACGAGACGGAACGCAAAATGGCCGCCTTATACCTGGCGATGTTTGCGATTTCGTTTATGTTTAGTGATTCTGTAGTGAACTACAAAGCACTACAAAATCAATCAATACGTGCCGCCGCTTTGATAATCAATACGTGCAGTATGTGCAGCTCGCTTTGACAGTAGAGGTCCGCTACAAGCACTGCAGAACGCTACAAGCACTGCAGAACGCTATACAAGCACTACAGAACGCTACAGGCATTACAGAACGCTACAAGCATTACAAAACTGGCTACAGGCACTACAGAACGCTACAGGCACCTCCGAACGCCATACACAGAACGCTACAAGTACTGTATTCTACAGATCTCTTAATCATTCGAGAACTGTAAAGCCGTGACTGGCACCGGAAAGCGCTATAAGACAGTGCTTGTTGCGTTCTGCATACGGCGTTCGGTAGTGCTTGTAGCGTTGTGTAACTAGTGCCTGTAGCGTTCTGTAGTGCTTGTAGCGTTCGGTAGTGCCTGTAGCGTTCTGTAACGAGTGCATGTAACGTTCTGTAGTGCCTGTAGCGTTCTGTAACTAGTGCATGTAACGTTCTGTAGTGCTTGTTGCGTTCTGTAGTCATGTGCCTGTAGCATTCCGTAGTGCCTATAGCGTTCTGTCAGTAGTGCCTGCGTTCTATAGTGCCTGTAGCGTTCTATAGTGCCTGTAGCGTTCGGTATAGTGCCTGTAGCGTTCGGTATAGTGCCTGTAAGCGTTCTGTAGTGCCTATATAAGCGTCCTGTAGTGCCTGTAAGCGTTCCGTAGTGCCTTGTAACGTTCCGTAGTGCTTGTTGCGTTCTGTAGTAATGTGCCTGTAGCGTTCTGTAGTGCCTGTAGCGTTCCGTAGTACCTGTAGCGTTCCGTAGTACCTGTAGCGTTCCGTAGTACCTGTAGCGTTCGGTCGTGCCTGTAAGCGTTCTGTAGTGCCTGTAGCGTTCGGTAGTGCCTGTAAGCGTTCCGTAGTGCCTGTAGCGTTCCGTAGTGCCTGTAGCGTTCCGTAGTGCCTGTAGCGTCCCGTAGTGCCTGTTGCGTTCCGAAGTGCCTGTTGCGTTCCGAAGTGCCTGTTGCGTTCCGAAGTGCCTGTAGCGTTTGGTAGTGCCTGTAGCGTTTGGTAGTGCCTGTAGCGTTCGATAGTGCCTGTAGCGTTCTGTAGTGCCTGTAGCGTTTTGTAGTGCTTGTAGCGTTATGTAGTGCTTGTAGCGTTCTGTATTGCCTGTAGCATTCTGTAGTGCCTACATGTAGCGTTCTGTAGTGCTTGTAGCGTTCTGTATAGTGCTTTTAGCGTTCTGTAGTGCTTGTAGCGTTCTGCAGTGCCTGCATGTATAGCGTTCTGCAGTGCCTGCATGTAGCGTTCTGTAGTGCTTGTAGCGTTCTGTGTTGCTTATAGCGCGGTTGTGTAGTGCGTCTATCGTTTGCATACAATTATTGACCAAAATATGAAACTGTACATCGTACATCTTTTGTAGCGTTCTGTGGTGTATCTGTATATCTGATACAAGACTGATGTGTTTCAGTTGACTGAATCCTTTAGTGCACTATGTACAGAAACGCTACGCCGGACCTCTACTGAACGCTACAGGGCGTCTACTGTCAAAGCGAGCTGCACATACTGCACGTATTGATTGTTAAAGCGAGCTGCACGTACGCGCGTGCAAAGCAGTTTTAAATGCTTCATGAATTTCATTAAATCAACTTTCAGTGACATAAAAAAAAAAGACTATTATATTAATCTCTTTGGCAGGCTAACAGCGAAGGCTTTATAGGAGATTAATATTGAAACCGACGTTCAAACGTTGATTCCGTTTTGTCCCCGGAATTATAATTGAGAAGAGAGTCCATAATCAGTATGTACAACAAACGTATCGTGGGTACGTGTGTGTATAAATCTGTATCGTAAAGACGTAAATAATAAACCTATTACTTTTGACGGATGTAAATGACAGTAGTATAATCACTGACAGTAGTGGTTTGTCCTTAGCAATAGATGGTTTGCACGTTACGTCATAGCTGCCGCCATGTTACAATAAATTAAATTATTATTAGTATATTGCTGTACAGTAGATTATTTGTTAGCTTCTTTTGTTCTGTACACCAACATGGCCGCCATGCCCTTTGTCATTTGAATCTCTGGGGATTGAGTGCCAACCATCAATACTGTTTTGCTACTTATTTGTACGGGGTATAAAAACAAAAATTTGCTTATCCTGCTCTGATTTTGTTTTGCAGTGTTTTAGCGACTAAAAAAAAGGTATTCATTTATATAGCGCAAATTCTATATTAATATATTCAAATGCGCTTCACATGTACAAGGTTATTTTTGTGATACGGACTGCTATTTGTGGCGCAATGTGCTGCCGTGCAGTTTACAATCGTGAGTGATTGTTAGTACTTCAGAATACCTGGCTATTGCGTTGGGAGACAACCCCTACTCGTCAATCACGAAAACTTGTGTAATCCGGAAATCGTTATCGTTCGCGGTGTTCATCTGTGAGGAATCTGCTAGGAGAACAGTAGTGTTTTAAACTTAACATATAACACCAGAAGTCCCGATGAAAGTTACCACGCAAATGTACATAACTGTGTTACGTGTATGTAACCCCCGGGGGAAGGGGGGTACTTACATGAAAAATGGGTATGTATGTGAGACCAAGAGGCTCAAACCCTGACCCTGTTTGACCCAATCCGAGCTCCAAAACCCTGATTGCCCCCTTTTTGGGAAAAAAAACCCTGATTGCCCCTCTTTAAATTGTTTTCAAAACACGGTCGGATATATATCCCGGCCGGTATACCGCGTACCGGGATTGCATGCAAAATACGGAACATTTCAAGTCGGGACGTGGCATTGGGTAAACAAATCAGCAGATGAAGTACATAGATAAGTACTGAAGTACGAATTAGCGGCGTCACGATGTATGGGAACCTCAGTGCTTGCATGTGGGCAGGCGATCAAAATGCGGCAACAGAATGTCTTTTTTTTTACATAGCTAGTAGCTAAAAAAAATGAACCCTAACTGCCTAAAAAATACTGAACCCTGACCCTGACTGCACCCACATTATACTCAAATCCTGACCCTGATCTGCCCAAATCAGGTCAACCCCTGACCCTACCTGCCCAAACTGAGCTCAAAACCCTGATCCACCCGGGCGGCACATACAATGTACATAATACGTCACAAACAGGAGTATCCTCCCCCCCCCCCCCCCCGTATGTAACCGGCCCCAGGTGTGAGCGAATATATTTGCAGCCGTCTACTTGTTTGTCAGTTAATACTGGATACCTTCAAAACGAAAAAGATGAGGAAATTTTTTTTAGCACAGAAATGTAGTTTTAGTAGCAGTGTTTGATATACTAAAAACTCCGTTAAAAAATATATATATATATTGACGGAGAAATACCAAAAGGAAGTTTTTAACCGGAAGTAAAAGGTTCTGTCTGATCGACAGCAGATCAATTAACACATGACAAGTGCTCACTCGTCCGTATCGAAAGTGTAGGGAAAGTCATTTCATTTTCCAATGTTTACGTTTATTGAGAAAAGTTTTTCCCACACACGATTCCGTAATTCCATCGGTTGTTGGCCTTATGTCTTCCAAAAAGTAAGCAGGATGCCCTTAGCTTGGAAAACAAAGAAAAATGAAAAGCAAAACAAGGCCAAACAACGCATACGACTGAGTCCTCACAAAACCCGCCAAGGGTTCATATTTTCACTTTCAAACGGAGTGCCGAGTGATCCACATCTGAACGTAAAGAAGAATTCGGATAGGAGCCAGCCGAGAGAAAAAGCTTAGATGGAAATGTAAAGTCTGACGGTTCACCTTTTTGTCTTTTTTTTTTCAAGTCAAACAAGCCGGCTATAGATACGGCGCGTACCTTTGATCGGAAATCAACATTGGTGGGAAGTCTCTTCCTTGTGGAAGAGGGCCCGTGGAAGAGGTACAATATTCATCTCAGCAAATATACAATGTATATATTTCTTTAATTCCTAGATTACAATATCATCTGGAATCCACATATTAAAACGAGAGACGACAAGGAGAACTATGGCTTGTAATTATATTTACATATTGAAACTCTACCTTTAGTTTTTCCCGCGGAATTTTGGGAGAGTCAAGTGGTTGTTTCTTATTGGACAATGGGTAAGGGGCCGACCATTTGACTTTTGAGGGGGGGGGGGGGGGGGGGGGGGGTGTTCTTGTCTGTGCTCGATTTTTTTTTTTCTTTAGCAGTGTTGTTGCACGATTTTTTTTTTGCGAAAAAAGCGGAGCCAGAACAAAGCTTTTCCGCTTGCAGGATATTTTTTTTAAAAAACACCCCCCCCCCCCCCCCCCCCTCAAAAGTCAAATGGTCGGCCCCGAAGATTGGCGCCTAAATAGATAATCATGCGAGACGTGACAATGGATTTATTCGTAAAGGACGAAAATTTATTTTAATGTCGATCGACTATTGTAGAAAATAACGTTTGTCATTCGTTTTTAAGAGCGGCATTCTGTAAATATCGCCCGAGGTGTGCAAAATGAAAAAAAACAAATTCCTCAAATTTTGTCAGAATATAGGTCTAGGGGAACTATTGATATAAAAAATAATTTTACTTCGATTCGATTATTATTTTAGGCGAACGGCGACCATTACGGTTTGACGCCTCTCAGACCGGTTTCCACGGGCTCGACACCACACATCACTATACACAGCTCGGCTAACCATGAACATCAGAATGTACAATACTAAATAGCTCAATAGAAAGTACAAATAATGCTTTATATTTTGGTGTGTTGGTTGTTTAATTTGATTAAAAATTAAATATTTTAGCGATTTTTTATTATTTTGCTTATTTTATCCATTTTTGGATAACAAAATATTGATCAAATTGAGAGGATAAAATCGTACATTGGTACATGGCTTGGCTATATAAGAGTTAAACCCACCGAAAGAGCATTCTTTCTTCTTCAAGAAACTGCAATAAAATTTTGGGGCTATTTAAAACTACGAATTTTAAGAGCGCCAAACGCATGCGACACTGAGGTCAAAAATCGCTTTCTTCTTACGGCGTTCGGATGTCTAGAATTCATGATGCGCAAAGAAAAAAATATTGTATCAACTTCTCCGCAGTAATATTGGCTATTGGTGAAGTCTGACCACTGCCAAGTATGTTATATCTTGGTTTCTAGCGATTATGTGTGGAACTAGTAACTTTTAGCGGGATTTTTTCTGACTGACAGATCGAGCTACATCATTAATTACTCGCTCCATTCGGATTTTTTTTTTTTAAATTCTAAGTCATTTTTAAAGTCTACGATTGAGCTATTTAATGTTAAACATGAACAAAATAATTATTACCATCTAAATATGTACCTTTTAAGTGCATGTTTCGTATAAAAACAGTAGAGGTATTAAACTTCAACATCATTGCATCTCTGCATTGCAGTGATTGCATTACACACAGGAATCCCGCATATAATTCAACAGAGCGAGATAGATAGGGTGTATTGTTTTGATATTTTGTTTGTTCTATCGCTGTTGACCCCATCACTTTTATTCGTTGTCGTGTTTAAGGCGGTTTCGCATAGATCTAGATGCCGGGATTATATAGGCTAAAGGCAAGAATTAAACCGCATAGTCACAATTTTGGAGATTTCAGTCGCATTTCGGGGCTTTTGAATACACTGCGACCTAAAAGTATATAATTACGAATAGCACCCCCACGATTAAAATACTAAATTAATAGTTATAAAACCACCCTACCCCTCCTTATATTTATAATAAAAATGTACCTAATAGGTAGTGAATGTTGCCGTTCAGTTAAGGATGTGTCAGTATTAGAAAAAAATCAACTACCTCTTTGGCAGGAAAAATATATTACTGGGTGAGAAAAATGCCAAGGTGTTAGATGAATATATTTAATTCTGTAGTTTTGGGTCTGTCGTGCGACTGAAGCCTGACATTGCTCGAGGTTTGAGCTGTGGTGTGTTTTCTCAAAAAAAATCCCGATGTCTTTCATTTTGTCCCGACATATCAACGGTTTTCCGGTAAATTCAAGCCTACCAATTTCCGACATTTCTTGGGATTCCCAGCACAAAAAAACTGCTGTTCTGCCCGGTGAAGTTTAAACAAAGGAAATCCGATTGTAATTGAGAATGTAATTGTAAATGATAATTGTGTTTTGAACCGGCTGCTTGACTTTATCGAAGGCCAATAGAAGAAAATGATTTGCTGCTCACTATCATGATAGAAGGAGAGAAAACTACACGACTACACGATCGCCTACACGACTCTAGTGACTTCACCCGCATTCTAGGGCTTTTCATGACAGGTATAGGTGTGCCACATCCATGCTGTAGTCGCTGATGCCGTGCTGTCTTGACTCTATATTCCGTGATACCAGGGATGTATTGCTTAATAATGGGGTGTGGCACCAGATCTGCCATTATCGATAGGACTTGCCTAGGAGTGTCCCAACTGACTGCATTTTGATAGGTTTCTGCCAGTGCCTCCAGGTACTTTGTATCATGTGGAAGTTGCTGAGTTGTACCTAGTAAAGTCTTCTCAACCGACAGGGAATTTTTCAGAGCTTCCCACAGACAACCTGCGTCTCCTGGAGTGATGACTAACCTATTAGAAACTAACTAACTATTAGAAACTCGTTCAACTTTAAACGGCGTAGGCCAAGGTTGGCGCTGGCTCCATTAATTTTTTCACTTGACGATTCGCTACTGCTAGTATGCTCAGGAGAGTAGTGACTTATGTCCGTCTCGAGTGTTTGGTTTTCCATTGCTTGGCACAAACCATTGTTGCTGCTGTCGACTTCCTAAGGTAAAATAGATAGAAATATAAGAACATGTTAACTAACATCAATCAAAAAGCGTTGCAAAATATTCATATCGATTTAAGGCTCTGTATAATAACAATATAAACAATACTACACACATACACAAAGGTAAACTACAGAACAAAAGACAACTATTCGATAATGCACGACACGAACTGACACGAACATTTCTTTCTGACTTCAACATTTCTTAGAGTGAAAAGTGTAACAGTTGTCTGGTTTTCAATGCGTTTTTTTTCCATACCACTTCACTTTCAGATGATTCAGCGGGAGATAGAGTGATATATTTTTCTTTTTTGCCTTTCTCTTCTGGAAGAACATCCTCTGATGTGGGTGAGGCACCGGATTGTGTGGAGAGCAGCTCCTTTCCCAGAAGCAGGCGGCATTGTTTACATATTGATGAAAGAAACATATAGGTTCCCGATATATAAATACGTGCATTATAGTTTAAAAAAGTCACATTAGTTTAGATCGTGCGCAGACTGTTAGCAGATTACATTGATATCATAATTTATTTCACTTACGTGAGGCAACTGGAACAAGTGTAGAAGACACATTATAGAGCTCTCTAGATTGCAGGAGAGTCATTCCACGATCTCCCCTCATTTGCTTGTCCTTGTGAGGAGCCCAGTTCGGCGGAGACGCACACGACTTTTTACTACAGCGCCATCGGATTCCTAATACATCTCGGTGACATGGACATATCGACATTTTCAGATGACTTTCCTTTATTTCAAAAACACCTGGCAATTATTATTATTTTATTTTATTAGGCATCACAGGGGCGTAGCTTCCTGTACGCATATACGCACGTGCGTACACCTTAAGACGAAAATTCCCTGTTTGGCCTTGTATTTTTTTTACGAGAGGGGGCCCTTAAAACCGGTAGCTACTGCACTTGTGCGTACAACTTGAAAATGCCTAGCTACGCCTCTGCATCATCAAAGTCCACTCTAAGCCTTGCTGTTATTCAAGTAGCCACAATGTTTATTTAGATCATTTGCGTGGTAATATACCGGCTATACTATTTTCAGTGAAGGGTGACACTGGAAGTTTCAAGTCCCCCTGTAGATAATCACACCTCACCCCATGTGTATAATCTACCTATTTCCACTCCATGTCCATTATCCCCACCTATAACCCCCCTTCATGGATAGCCCCCTCAAAAAAATTGTAACAAATTAATTGACCCTGTTATTTACATGGGTGCGGTAGTTTTGTGTTACTGTTTACTTTATTAAACTAAATGTTACAATGATGACTTTGTACTATATAGCCAAAAGAATCATGCTAGTGTTGGCTGATTTTGCTCTCTTTTTATACTGATTACCTGCCAGAATACCTGAGAACTTTCCTTTCTAAAGGGCCTTTAGGGGGAACTAAACATTGGATTCCATTCTACGGTAATCTCGTAGACTTGATGACATTTTGATTGACGGTCGCTTGTCGGCTAACTGAAATTTTCCAAATTCGACTTTTAGTGTGTTTGCAGTTGTCTGGTCTCAGTCGAGCCGGTCTGGAAATTTACAACTCTTGTGTTTCTAAAATTACACAATGCACGTCAAATATTTCTCTGTTCTTGGTGTCTACATTTATTAAATTAAACAGAATTGACATTACTTGTGGTAAATCACCACAAGTATAAGTACCTATTGACTGTACCTGCTCTGGCAAGAAGCAATTTACTCTCTGTATGAAGAGTCGCGACGTGATGAAGCGCAGAGCCGTTAAGTCCAAATTAGATCAGGATTGGTGCTCTTACAGGACTCTCAGAAACAAAGTAACCCGGCTGATCGAAACTGCCAAGAGAAGTTATTATAACGAGTTGTTAACCGAAAATGCTAATGACGCCTCTAAGTTATGGTCTGCAATCAGAAAACTCATACCTAAAAAGAACAAGGTTGCTATGCATGAACTTAACATTGACGGAAAAAGCATTTCTGACAACACTGGGATGGCAAACTGTTTTAATAACTTTTTTACATCTGTGGGTGCACGCCTAAGGAACGCCTTGCCTACTCTACGAGTGCGCAATCATACATCTTGCGTGACGACGGATTCAGTTACAGCTTTTAAGTTTAAGGACATACCAATCAGCTTTGTACAGAAAGAACTTTCATCCCTTCGTGTAAAGAAATCTTCTGGTATCAAGGACATCCATACTCGAATGCTTAAAACTGGGGCTACTGTTCTAGCTTCTCCCTTGGCTCACATCTTCAATTTGTCATTACGAACAAATAAAGTACCCACTTCATGGAAGTCTGCAACTGTTACTCCACTTCACAAGGCTGGTTCGTTCTCTGACCCAAATAACTTTAGACCAATATCTGTGCTTCCTGTTGTGATGAAGATTTTTGAGCGTGCTGTACATAAACAACTTTACGAGCATCTAACAACAAACAAGCTGCTTTCCACACATCAATCTGGGTTTAGACCTGGTCATTCTACTGGTACTGCCCTCCTGGATGTCTCTGATTTTATACTGAAGAACATAGATGAAGGAAATCTTATCGGAGCTGTATTTCTGGACTTGAGCAAGGCATTCGATATGATCAACCATGATATTCTGAAAGTGAAGCTTAGCAAAGTTGGCATAAACGGGAAAGCATTAGATTGGTTTGACGATTACCTAAGTAACAGATCTCAGACAGTAACTATTAATGGTACACTGTCCGACACCATGGATATATCACTAGGGGTCCCACAGGGTTCGGTCCTTGGACCTCTATTATTTATCATTTTTATTAATGACCTTCCTCTGAGTATTCAACGCAGTAAAGTAGTTTTATATGCAGATGATACAGCTATATTCTTTGCTCACAAGGATATACAGCTAATTGAATCCGTCTTACAAGCTGAACTTGACAATCTTAATACCTGGTTTAGTGCTAATGATCTCATCGTAAATTGTAAGAAAACTAACGTAATGCTTCTTGGGACTAGCCAGCGGCTAGCACGATCCAAAAAGCCATGTTTATCTTCGTCGGGAGTCATACTCCAACATTCAGAGTCCGTTAAATATTTAGGTTTATGTTTTGATTCTAAGCTTAACTGGCACGAACACATCGATGCATTATCAGCTAGAGTATCATGCAGATTAGGGCTCCTTAGGAGAATCAGGAAATATGTTAGTGTAGACACCTGTAAACATCTTCATTGTACACTAGTCCAACCATTATTAGAATATTGTGACATCATCTGGTCTAATGCTGATCAGACAAGTCTTAATAGACTCCTTAGGCTGCAAAAGAGAGCAGCACGCATAATATTGATGAAGAAGACACGCGAGGAACGTACAGTGAATCTATTTAGAGAGCTAGGCTGGGTTCCATTAAACCAGCGTTGGGACTTCCATAAATGTCTCACCGTTTTTAAATGTTTAAATAACTTATGTCCACCGTATCTCCAAAATCTATTTCACCGTAATTCTGATGTACATAATTATAATACTAGAAACCGTAATAACATCCATTTAGTCAAAATTTCATCTAATTCTGGCTATAGATCATTTACTTTCTCTGCAGCTAAACTCTTTAATAGTCTAGACAGCTATATAAAGAATGCTCCAACTATTAAGAGTTTTGTAAATAACTACTGGAATAACCCTATCTGTAATTAGTTAATGCTGCTACTACATGTATAGTACATCAAGTATATTTTAAATTAGGGTAATTACTATCAAGTATATTTTAATCAGTGTAATTACCATCTATGTGAATACTTATATTAGCGTAATTATTATATATTATCAATTATTGTAAACTTATTTTAGTTTTTAAACACAGCTTCAATGGAAATCAGTGTAAACTGTTTGAATTCTGTGTATAATAAAGTTTATTATTATTATTATTATTAGAAGAATATCTGCAGTCGAATCTTGATATTCTATCGATACGCACTGGACATTTGCAGGACTGGAAGGACTACATCCACAAGGGCCACCAACTAATGCAGAATAGCTACACGAAGCCATACCCGATCCCCTGCCGAGTAAGTGACTCCCGAGACAAACAGAACGCTGACTCGGTACAAAGTGTCACGTACTTGACAAAGATGATTTTATACTGACGTCAAAGAGAATCATTATATATTCAAGGCCAATCTGCTTTTTTTTTTTTTAGGGAGCCAAGAAATTTTATCGAAAGTCCACGGTCTATAAACTTCAACATTTTAACTTTCCCACTCACACCTTTTTTAAAAGAAAAAGTAATAATGTGCCTACATTTATTTACTATTTTCTGTCTTTTGTGCTTTTTAGCGAAAATTTGACTTTATTTTAGATCAAAAAGAAAAGTATACACATGTTGAATAAATATACGCGGGCTTCCTGTGTGTAACGCAATCGTTGCAATGCAGGGATGCAATGATATTGAAGTTATCATTGAATTATTTACTGTTTTTCTACGAAACATGTACTTAAAGGTACATATTTAGATGGCAATAATTATTTTGTTCATGTTTGACATTAAATAGCTCAATCGTAGACTTTCAAAATGACTTAGAAGTCTAAAGAAATTATCCGAATGGAGCGAGTAATTAATGATGTAGCTCGATCTGTCAGTCAGAAAAATCCCGCTAAAAGTTACTAGTTCCACACATAATCGCTAGAAACCAAGATATAACATATTTGGCAGTGGTCAGACTTCACCAATAGCCAATATTACTGCGGAGAAGTTGATACAATATTTTTTTCTTTGCGCATCATGAATTCTAGACATCCGAACGCCGTAAGAAGAAAGCGATTTCTGACCTCAGTGTCGCATGCGTTTGCCGCTCTTAAAATTCGTCGTTTGAGTAGCCCCAAAATTTTATTGCAGTTTCTTGAAGAAGAAAGAATGCTCTTTCGGTGGGTTTAACTCTTATATAGCCAAGCCATGTACCAATGTACGATTTTATCCTCTCAATTTGATCAATATTTTGTTATCCAAAAATGGATAAAATAAGCGAAATAATAAAAAATCGCTAAAATATTTAATTTGTAATCAAATTAAACAACTAACACACCAAAACATAACGAATTATTTGTACTTTCCATTGAGCTATTTAGTTTTTACATTCTGATGTTCATGGTTAGCCGAGCTGTGTATAGTGATATGTGGTGTCGAGCCCGTGGAAACCGGTCTGAGAGGCGTCAAACCGTAATGGTCGCCGTTCGCCTAAAATAATAATCGGATCGAAGTAAACTTATTATTTTTATCAATAGTTCCCCTAGACCTATATTCGGACAAAATTTGAGGATTTTGATTTTTTTCATTTTGCACACCTCGGGCGATATTTACAGAATGCCGCTCTTAAGGATTATATCCCGTTTATTAATCAATCTTCGCACATGTGGCAACATTTGATCGAATTGGAAACTCACGTGATCAAAGCGTGCCAAAATTTAATACTACATTGCAGGAAAAGCATAACCTTTGACAGTTTCCACATCACAACATTCGTAGTTATGCCTCGAAACAATTCCCGATGAGACGAAAAAAGGCAGCGTACAGTTCGATCGACCATGTTGCAAATTTCATTTCTCTTCACGACCGGCGTTTCTTTTAACTGAGACTGAGCTCACGGAACCGATTTTCATTATGTCAGCAATAAAACATTCCGCCAGTGACAGATTTAGCATGACCCGGACGTGACTTTTCATTGTTGATATGCTTACACAAAGAAACCTAGTAATTAACAACTTGCGGAATATCCCGATGCTGAACCAATCGTTAGTGACACATGCAAATAAAAAAAAGTCACTTGCGGAATATCCCGATGCTGAACCTATCGTTAAGTGACACATGAAAATATAAATGTAGGTAAGTTATTTGACACACTAGTTCTCAATTTTTATCTCGCCAACATATTTTTAAAATAGAGGTACATGTAACTTGTTCATTTAGCTATATTGTCGTAAAATTTTAAGAAAGCAGAATGAACTTTATTCGTGTATTCAACAAGTTTCTTTTCCTTGATAAGTTATCCTCGAACTTCATAAGAATCACTTTTGACAGGAAGTTATGTACAGTGTTTGTGTCAAATAAAATGACGTGTTATCGGAACTCGTGCATAAATTATTGTTTACGCGCATTTCGCGGCAGTGATCCTTCGCTAGTTGTCGTTCGCGCACAATTTACCAGTTCTAGAATTCGATATTAGCACTGAGAAGTTGACAACCACGCTTGGTTCAGTGTCTCGGTTGCATGCATACCATGTGTAATTAGTTCATTTTCAACTTAGGATCATGAATGAGCAAAGAAATCTAGTTTTATAGTTACGCGGGAAATGCCAAGTTCTTCGCGGGTCGGAGTTCACCCAACCTGAAACAGTCTCGACAATTTACTTGGAAGAAAAACATCGTCAGGAATGGATTCTTTGGATTAGATCGAGGATAGAATTGTGATCAAGGAAAATGGAGGAACACAAGCGTTTTTAAAGAAGCTACTAGAAGCACGTGAACTTATTTAATACAGGTAAGCATTGCTTCATTTTGTTTTATTTTTTTGAGAGAATTAAATAACTTAGAATGTTCGGAAAGCGTTAAATGTTTGAGCACACAACGTAGTTGTAAATCCAGCGAATTCCATTTTTTTACAAAAGTTTAGTTGAGGTTTTCGTGATATCGTCGGCTTGCCGCCTAAAATATCTGCGATTGCGATATACGATACGATGTTAATGTGTACACGTTGAGAGTCAGGGTGTTGATTGACATATTTGTTAATTCTCTCGACATATGGCACAGGAAAAATCGCAGTAATTGATCCTCCGTAAGTTTATTTATCGCGAAGATACGGTGTGCTGTTAACCTACGTTGCTGTAAAGTCCGAACTTTATACTCGTGAGCATAATATACAGCACGAATTAAGTATCGGATCATTCTGCAAGACCCATACTCTTTCACCGACAAAAGGTATATTTGTTTGAGGAAGTCGAGGGAATATTAATGTGAAATTGAAGACATAACGGATGTAAAGTTTTGGCGCCCAAACCGTTTGGTTCTTGTACTGAGGTTATATTTAGAGCGGAAATGAGATAACAGATGTGAATTGATGCCTCTTCTCATTGGCTAAGCTGCGGGATATTACGATTGTTGTAGATATCGTGTAATTACTTAGCCTGCTTATTGGTTGAGATGCGCTACATCCCGCACGGAAAACCGAAATAAAAATGGATTTTTCTGATTGGATTACAAGCGGTATATCCCGTGGAAAAAGGTAGTGTTTCAAAAGTACATTTTTAAATGGAGAGGTACATATTTAAATGGAGATGTGTTCAGATGTATTATCAAACTCAGTAATAATTCATGAAGGAAAAACAAAGGAAATAAAAGTATGATACATGTACATGTAAGTGATCTGTAAATCTGATAAGATTTCGTCCTGATTTGCATAAACGTTTTGCTTTGATTTTATCTGCCGAAATAGGTTGTATCACCAAAATAACTGAAAAACACTACAAATGATCTAAGTAATAGATAAAGAATGAGTGGCCGATCTTTATCCGATTTACAAACTCGAGCTGAAAGCGAGAGTTTATAAATCGGATAAAGATCGGGCACAAACTCTTTATCTTACTTATCAAAGGTCTAGATGTAGAGAGTCATGTTTTCAGTTATTTTGCCGATACAACGTATTTTGGCCGAGAAAATCGAAGCCAAAGTTTATGTAAATCAGGACGAAATCTGTATCAGATTTAAAGATCACTTATCGGTCGGTGATTTCCTTTGTTTTTGCTTCATGAATTTAATATTAATGAGTTTGATAAACCAAATTACAGAACTTGTATCTGTGCTTTATCGGATTTACAAATTCTCACTTCTGGCTTGAGATTGTAAATCCAATAAAGCATACATGTACATGACCATTCTGTATGAATTACTTGAATAACTTCTGTAGGTGTTAATTACATGTACCGTATTTACCCGTGTATAAGCCGCACCCGTAGATAAGCCGCACCCCAAGTTTTGAAGCTTGAATTTAGGAAAAAAACTTTTTTTGAAAAATACAAAAAATAATTAGAAAATATTTTGTCCGAGTTCATAAACGCTTGTACTTGATGCCAAACTTCTTCCAAAAAAAGAATAATCTTTTGTTGGAGTTCATAAACACTCGTACTTGAAGCAAAACGTCATCAGATTGTCATAAATAAATAATCACAACTTTAATTCGATCGAATATGGTTCAACTTGCCTTGTCATTTCTTGTGTATATTTTAACCTGCAGTCTTTAAATCACTACAGAATTCTTCCGCATTTATTCCCCAATTAACTAACAACAATTCCAAGGAACCGCTTTCCTTTAATCGCTAGAGCAAGAAAGGTTTTCTGGCGAGACAATACTTGCACGAGTAGGTCAGGTCCGCCATCTTGGATTTTCATTAACTAGTGCCAATCTCCCACGTGTAAAATTGCGAAGAATGCCTGGTTGTTTAGATGCCTGCTTTGACAACCGTTGCGAATCAGCATGTTTTGGAAGGTAAATAAGCTTAATCACGTTTAAATATTCACGAAATTCTAATATATTAGGTCTAAGGTGGGTCTTAGAAGAGGTATTGCTTTAACTGAAAGTGCGTGTTTTTTTTCCAATGATTATGCTTAAATTGCTATATTACACGATCGGATGCGATTTGAACCTGATTGTAATATACGCACCGTCGCATAATAAAAGCTTCATTCAGGTTCATGAACATGTATGTAAATATATGTTAATGTTGGGTCTCCTTTCTAGGTGTACCCGTAGATAAGCCGCACCCCCAATTTTGAATGCAAATTTTGGGTGAAAAGGTGCGGCTTATACACGGGTAAATACGGTACATACCTAATAAACCGCCTCACTGGTTAGCTCAGTTGATAGAGCACGGTCTAGAGTGCGGGAGGTCAGGGGTTCGGATCCAGGCCGCATCCTTGGGCAGGGATGTATAAACCGTTGGCCTTGTCTCCTTTCTCTTCTAATCTATATGAGGGGGACGTGAAAAAACCTGTTGTGTTATTTCGAGAAAGAGTAGGGGATTGTCTCCCGACACAACAGCCTGGTATTCTGAGGTACTAACAATCACTTCGAATGATTGTAAACTGCACGGCAGCACATTGCACCACAATAGCAGTCTGTATCACAAAAATAACCTTGTGAAGTGCATTTCGATATATTCATATAGATATTTGCACTATATAAATGAATACCTTTTAGTAACATGTACAGTCCCGCTCAAAAACTTTGCAAGCGTCAGCGCCACCAGTGCTGCTAAGTTTTTAGTGGCTGGGCATTAGTGGTTTGGTGGCACTAACGGTAAAAACTGGTGGCTAGCCGTCGACGGCGCTAGACGTTTGGTGGCTAGCCGTCGACGGCTCAAGACATTTGGCAGCTAACCGTTAGTCACTGCAGGATTGAAAATACTGCGGTGTGAGTGAATGTAAACAAACTGAAGTCGAAAATTAGCATATTAACAATAATTGCAGTCGCATCGTGTCTGACAGAATCGAAGACATTTTTGGGGAACTTCACAGATTTCCCCTGGAATAACTAAAGAAAATCACTTCAAAACCATTCAGTAAAACTCAAACAGCTATTAACTTCACTAAACTTTATTCCTGTTTCATTCTTCACGTGTTGCTTTAAACCGCTTTGCTGTGCAGACATTGTCTGGTTTTTGACACAACAACACTGGAGACTGCCACACGTGAACTTTGCGGGAAGTGTGACTGTAGTTTAATGCACCTATCAGCGGCTTCCCCGAGGGGTCGACCCCCGGGCTAACCACGGAGATATGTGGGGGAATACAGGAGGATTGAATGCAAACATTGCCCCTGGGGTCGGAAAAATGCTTGACTTTGTTTTAGGGTTGGAAAACTGGGATAGGGCCGGATTTGTTCAAATTGTTTTTGTCATGAGACTATAAACTACAGAGTTTCTTCTTCTTTTAATACAAGAGTTAAAATGTGATATGAGATATACTGAGACTTTCTGTCTTGTTCCTTATTAGCTACTAACTGCTAACATTGAGGTCTATGAAGTTCATTGAAGTGTTAATAAAGTTCCATTATATTTTCTGTTGAAAATAGAGTGTTCAATGTTATAGAAATAACATTAGTAACGAGATTCAGTAATCAATTCAGCTCCATCGATCTGTAGGTCATGGAAGACCTAACCAGGGGACTTTGTAAGGGACGATTCCCCTACCCCTGAGGGAAATCGTCAAGATTGTTTCTGTCTTTTTACAATCCCCCTGGTCAGTCCGGGGGTCGACTCCTCGGGGAAGCCACTGATACAGTACCGCCCAGAAACATATGTACATTTGTTCGCGAAATTTTCGCGAGCAGATCGCGTGCAGTGTTCGCAATCTGTTCGCATTTTTTTCGCGAACTGTTCGCAATTTGTTCGCAAATTGTTCGCAAATTGTTCGCGATTTCTTCGCGAACGCAAGGTGCTCGCGAACAAACATCGCGAGCAATACAATACAGCCCAAAAATTTACATGCACAAGAAGTCCCGCAAAAACTTCTGAAGAAGTTGATAACTGCCTTTTTGCGGCTACACTGCAAGAACGTGCAAGAAGTCCACTCAATGTATTGGAACTTCTACATGTAGATGCGAGTACAGCGCACGCTAATATTTGCTAATTCGTGTTTTGTTTACATTTTTGCACAGCAAATTATATCGAGAGCCTTTCGGTGATATTTTTGCTGAACTCATTTTCAAAGACAACGAGATGTATTTTAATATTTAGCTTTCGTTTATGGTTGTGTTTCGCTGCACTCTACGAAATATCGTGCGAAATTTCGTTTAGTACTCTGCGAACTTCGCTTCTTTGAAATGTCGATCCTTCGAAATTTCGACCCTTGCCTGTCCAAGATGAAGTTACTTTTTCCGGCTCACTCGGTAAGTTCGACCAACCTGAGTTGTAAACTTTATTCGTACTTTGATTAACTGAACTTTACGGCTCACTTTCGAACGGTACAGGAGGACAACTGTAGAGTTTACTTCAGTTCAGTCAGTATAATCAGGCTATAAGAACATAAATCTGATGCTTTGAACCCGAATCGAAGACCGGAAGGGTATAACCGACGTTGCTATAAATCACACGTCCCAAATTCGGAAGTGTTCAATTTTGTAAACTTTATCCGTATATCCACAATAATATTCAGATCCGCCAGCCTTCCAGATCTTTGTAAAAGTCATTGCATAAAGTTTTCAAGTAAATTTGGACCATGCAGTTATCGAAATATCATGAGCCGTAAAATAAACAAAACGGCTGCTCCGTGCTCGCTTATAATTAGTTCCCTCGCCGGCGGTGCGTGGCCCGCTTTAAAGTTTGACTCATCATCATCATCATCATCATAATCTTTATTTTAACACGGAGTCACTTCACAAATATGGTCTTCCAGAGAGCCGTGAGTTAAGCTTAATTACAATACTAAATGAAATAAAAAGTAAAATTTACATAAGAATCATTATAATTATTACTATGTATACATTCAAAACCTACTACTATTAGTCCTACAATAAATTTCCTACAATAAATTTCCTAGAATAACTTAATTTACAGTAATTTATCAAATATTGTCTTATTTAATAGGCGTGATTTAAAACCATTTAGACTAGTTTGATCTCTTGCTTCCACAGGGATTTTATTCCAGAGGACAGACCCCCTGTAGTGAAGGCCACATTTTGCTGCTTCTGACTTAGGTCTTGGAATATGCAAGTTAATTTTAGAATTTCTCAGATTGTAGGAGTGGACATTAGAAGTATTATTAAAAATCTTTCTCAGATATAATGGAGAAAGATTGTTGTGGATTTTATACATTAATATAGCAAGTTGTCTAGTTCTCCTATGTTCCAGTTTTTCCCAGCCTAGCTCATCCAATAAGTCACTAGATCGTGTTTCGTAATTTGAGAGCGTAATAATCCTTGCTGCTCTGTTATGTAGTTGTTGGAGTCTATTAGATAGTCCTTTGCCAATATTTCCCCAAACAGAGCTACAATGATCGAAGTATGGTAAAATCAATGCCTTGTACATGCTTAATCGAGTTTCAAAAGGTATAGTAGGACCTATACGCTTTAAAACTGCAAGACCCGCAGATATTTTCTTTGAAACTGCATCAATATGCGAGTCCCAAATTAGGTTTTCATCTATAAGGAGTCCAAGGGATTTATAGACTACCTCCCTTTTTAGCGGAATATTGTTTATCTCAACTTTAAAGTTATTTTGTACTTGAGAAAGTTTAGAATGACTCCCTATTAGCATGTATTTAGTTTTCTTAATATTTAGTGTTAATTTATTTGCTTGTAACCATGATTGAATAATGTTCATATCATGATTCATTTGAAGTTGGAGGAGATTAGGATCCTCAGCTGTGGTGGTTAAGGTGGTATCATCAGCATACATTCTTGTTTTAGAGAACAAATTACAAGACGGGAGATCATTAATATATAGGATAAATAATAGAGGACCTAATATTGATCTCTGTGGGATTCCATAGCTCAAGGTACAATAATCTGATAACACTCCATCAACTAAGGTTTTCTGCTTGCGTTCAGTGAGATAGGATCTAAACCAACCTAAAGATGTAGAATTGACACCATAAAGCTCAAGTTTTTGTAGTAGAATAGAGTGATTCATGGTGTCGAAAGCCTTCTTTAGGTCCAGGAATATTACACCATTTAAGAGATTATTATCAATATTTCCAAACCAATCATTTGTGGCTTCCAATAAAGTAGTTTCTGTAGAGAACAGGGGTCTGAAGCCTGATTGTGATTCAGTTAATAAATTGTTATCATTTAAGTATGTATAAAATTGATTAAAAACAATTCTTTCAATTAGTTTACTCACGATAGGTAAAACCGAAATTGGTCTATAATTGTTAGGGTCGGTCTTACTATCATCTTTGAATATTGGGGAAACTCTGGCAAGCTTCCATTCATTTGGAAAAATTCCACTAATGATTGAAGAATTGATTATAAAAGTTAAAGAGTGGGTAACTACCGGCGCAGCCTCCTTCAGAAGACGTGATGATATATTGTCAAGCCCGCTGGCTTTGTTAGATGCTAGTTTATTAATTAATCTCAATATTTCATCACTCGAAATATGTTCTAAATTGAAAGTATGTTCTGTAGGAGTGATATAATCTGTGAACTTGGAAGGCGTGTCTGGGATCTCTGAGGCTAGAGATGGCCCGATTTCTGAGAAATGTTTATTTAAGGTAGCACTGATATCCCTGGGGGTATTATATGTGCTATCCCCTACCTCAAGTTTATTTATTATCGTGGTTTTAGATTCATTCCCCAAAATCTTGTTTATTCCTTTCCAAGTATTTTTGATATTGCCATAGTTTTCTTTAAAATAGCTGTTATAGTATTCACTCGCTGAGTGCAAAGCATAACACCAAATAAACTTTTGCTTCAGTGTAGTTTCACATTTACGGCAGATCCTTGTCTTGTTACTAGGTTTCGGCAGAATTCATTGTAAATGTAAATGTTTGCGTATTAAAATCTAAATTCTTCTTGGAGTCTGAATTTCCACGTGCAATCAGTCAGGCGTGAACGTGTCAGTCTGAGTTTTTACAGAACATCAACAGAGTTTTGAAGCAACGTTTGTCGTATTGAAAGACATGCAAAAACTTCTATACTCTTACCAGAAAACTTCTACTGGGAAAGTGCAATTCCTTTTGAATTAAAAGGGCTTTAATGCATCGGATCAGTCAGTTCGCGTAAACGGAAATTAATTGCGCCTTCCCGCGGTATTTGTGTCAGAAATGAGACACGCGTCTGGCTGACAGTTACGATTGACGGGGACTTTTATTATATAAAAATCTTGACTTTTTGACGCCTCTGGTACGCAGGGTATTTACCAAAACCATCTTACTGTACGTTTGTAAACTGTTTGACATGAATTCGAATTTGTCATGCATTAATCCTGGTGAAAGAAAGGTTAAAATACGAAATTGTGCAATGAACACGTACGCTTCGAAATTTCGGATCACGATATAACCTAGCCTGCGTGCAGACGTTTTTTTTCCCTGGAGAGAGAACGTCAGCACGCAGGCTAGATATAACCTGGTCCGAATTTTCGTTTGACAATATGGGAAATATCTACAACACAAGCGTGTGGCTTGATTTCGTAGCTTGAAGAGGTGATGATCCACGAAGTCATATGACTAGCGAGATGAATGTCAAGAGTTGTTCCGCGATCAACTGCGAACACAGAAGTTGATCGCGATCATTGCGCGAAATTTTTGCGAGCAATTTGCGAACAAAGTGCGAACAATTCGCGAACATGGTGCGAGCAATTCGCGAACAGATTGCGAACACTGTTCGCGATCTGCTCGCAAAAAATTCGCGAAAAATGTACATATGTTTCTGGGCGGTACTGTAGGTGCATAATTCACCACACAACTACATGGACTCAACCTGGACTTTATGGAAAATGAAAAAATAACATATTCTGGAGTTCTTTTATTAATATGGATCCGTTTTTCAAAGGTCTCAAGAATTCTACGTCACGGCCGGAAGCGTGACATTTTCCACGAACTGATTTGAATAATCATCGTATTTGTATTGAAATTGCCTGGATCGCACCAGGCATTTTCTACCTTCAGAATAAAATGTTTTGCAAGTTTTAATTTCATTTTCGTTTCGTGTCTGAAGAGTTTCACCTGATGCGGGAAATGCTTTGAGTTAATCTCTGCCGAAGTGAGTTTTGGCTGTCTTCCAATTTGTTGTCAAATGAATGTTAATTGCTGTGAGATCACACTGTATCAAATCTTCTGGAGTTTTTAACTTCATTTCTTTGTGATGAGTTAATAAAATACCCCACCTGCAAAAATATATTTTATAGTGCTCAGCAACCTGTAATGGGACGGTAAAGTTAGTTGAACTTCAAGGAACTTCTACATTCAGTGGGCCGTGGGCTGTGACTCGTGAGAGTCGATGAATAGAACTTATACGGCTGACTAGTAGACGTAAAGCGTTTCAAAATTAACTACTGAAAACTCGGCCGCTGACACTAGATGCTAAATTTATTTTAGTTGAATACTTCTTCCTTCAGTACTGGCACGTAACCGATGAACTGACTAATAAAACAACGTTTCAAAAGAAATTTCTCAAAACTCTGCCTAGAGGAACATTTCAAAATAATTAAACTTCTCAAAATGCAAAACACTTCAAGTCAGCACATAAAAGGCTTCAAAATAAACTTCTTGAAACGGCTCAACAATTTAGTGGCTAGCCGTTGGTGGCTCAGAACTTTTGGTGGCTAGCCGTCGACGGTTCAAGCCGTCTAGTGGTTTGGTGGCACTAACGCCGCTAAAAGCCATTAGCGGCGTTTAGTGGTGGTTGCAAAGTTTTTGAGCGAGACTGTATGTATATTGAATTAATATGGAGAAAGTTCAGGCTATGGTACAAGGAAGTGATTAAAGTACATGTACGTATGTTTTGGTTACTTAAAAGAATGTGTAATCTATTTCAGCTGAGTATAGAGCCAGGTTCACCGTGGACATTCATGACGTGTGGAGAGGATGGTGTGATATATCAAATGGACCTCAGGGAAGACACCGCGCAAAAGTAGGTTACTGAATGTACAGTTAATCATTCTATGACTGGGTTCCTATTTTCCTCAGACAATACTTTACTGACATTTCATAATAACTGCTGGAAAACTGGGATAAATCACGGTGTCTGGGAAACTATCCACCCACCTCTCCCTTGGGTATACATGTGTAATTAATGATTAACCATTAAACTATCCACCCACCCCTCCCTTGGGGATACATGTGTAATTAATGATTAACCATTACATTTTGGGTGAAACAAGGGGGAGGGGTGGGGTTTCCTAGTAACCATGATTGATCCAAAAAGTGTACCCTACATTAATTTTATAGGACGAGATCCTTGCCTGCGTGTAATTTGTTTATAAAATACATGTATATATTTTTTAATGTAGTAACTGTTAATGCTTCATGTTCTTGCTCATGCGTTATTCCCGCATGGGTAATATGTTTATACATTTACATGTAGTATACTTACATGTACCACATGAGCACTTTTGGAGGGAGGGGGTAGTTTGATATTCTTTACATAAAGTTTTATAGTATAATTAATAGAGGATATTACATGGCCGCGCGGAGATACAGATTTTATCTTCATGTGTGATCGAGGATGTGCTCACTCATAAGATATTTCATCAACTCGAGAAGATAATATTTGTACATGTATCTCCAAGCGGTCATGTAATCATCTCTTACTAAAAAGCCTAGAACTTTGTAAAAGCCAGTCACATTTTCGAAAGTGATATCTTCACGTGTAAAGATATATTAAATTATAATATTTAATGACAGTTATTAAAATAATGTAATAATAATTAATAGTACATGTACATGTAGTCATAATATTATAGTTACCATTACATGTATAATTTAGATAATGTTATCAGAAATGAGGTATACATGTACAGTGTACATGTACATGTACATCTACATAATTTAACTTGCAAGATCATTAAAAGGAATTTCCACAAGTATCAGACAGTACACAATGCAAAATAAAATAAAAAGCATTATAAATGTGCACAGTGTGGAAAAACATAAGCAAAACATGAAGTGGTGGCTCAGACAGCTTTAAATCAGTTGTTAGTAATGACCTTCTTGCTTATGACTTGGATCCATTTCAGATGCTGCTTCACTCATGCTGTGCCAAACTAAATGCTAACGAGCTGAAGCTATGTTTCGGGCCTTGGCCAAAAATGGTTCGATTCCTATTTAACTAATAGACAACAGCAATGTTTAGTAAATGGTCATTTATCCTCCATGAAAGAGATAATTTGTGGTGTCCCACAAGGCTCGATCCTAGGACCCTTGTTATTTCTACTTTATATCAATGATTTATCAAATTGCCTTAATTTTACTACCCCATGTATATATGCAGATGATACCCAGATTTTTGCATCAGCCCCTGATATGGACAAACTTACATCGAATATTAATTCTGACTTGGATAACATATGTGACTGGCTTGTAGTGAATAAGCTCCAGTATCACCCCTCCAAAACCAAACTAATGATAATTGGATCGACCTATAACTTAAATAATAAAACCAAAAGCCAGCCAAACAATATCTCCATAGACAATAACAAGGTATTGCGAGTAGACTCACATACCTGCCTAGGGATTGAAATCGATGAAAAACTTAGTTTTGAAAATCAAATAAATAAGATATGTAAAAAGGCAAGTGCTGGTATAGGTGCCATAAAGCGTATTAAGCCATTTGTCCCCACCGATTCACTCGAAGTAATTTACAAATCACTTGTACAACCTTACTTCGACTATTGTTGCCCACTATGGGATACTTGCGGCAAGACGCTAAAAGACAAATTGCAAAGAGTTCAATCTCGAGCCGCTAGGGTAATTACAGGCACGAATTACGACACAAGATCCGTTGATATACTTGCTAAATTAGAATGGAAAACGCTCCAAGCCAGACGTACTCAAATGAAATCTATTTTAATCTATAAAATCTTAAATGAACAATCCGCACCATATTTGAGAAACTCTTTTATTAAAACAAGTGACTGCGATAAACGCTATCAGCTAAGAAACTCTGAAACTGATCTAGCACTTCCAAGACCGCGTACAAATTTCCTCAAGCGAAGCTTCAAATACAGTGGTGCTATGCTTTGGAATAACCTGCCAGATGAGGCTAAAAGAGCCAAATCTTTACGGCAATTCAAGAGGAGTGTCTGTTCCTGTTACTGAGTTATGCTGATAGCAGATTTTTTACTGATTTTTATCAATATATGTTTTTAATCTGTACATATATTTATTGTTACGCCCCACGTGGAAACCAGCTTACTGTTGTAGTGGCTAGCGTACGGAAATAAAGTTATATGTATGTATGTATGTATTAAATTGAGTTTGCTACATGTCTGACTGGATCACGCAGCATCTGAAATAGGCCTTATTTCTGTAGCTAATTTAGTAATGTTTTGCTGATACAATTATGTTGCTTTTCTCAGGTTATTCTGCTGTAGAGCAAGTGAGCACAAGAAAGTTGCCCTGTACACAATTTTTATCAACCCTTCAAATGTGAATGAGTTTGCTGTAGGTGGACGTGATCAGTTTGTCAGGTAAACTGCTGTTAGTTCATAGTTCAGTATGTTAAGAACTATTACAAACACGAATTGGAGTCTTTTATTGGTAGTAACTCGTGACAGTTAAATTGTACTTGAAGGACTGATCAACTTTAGGCTAGGGAGGGGCCTATAGTTTAACGTCTTTATCCAAGATGAATTATCGTTCTAGTACAGTACATTGTATTTTAAGACTGTCCAGATAATATTATTATTTGGAATCACAGATAAGATCATGTACAATTTATTATTACATGTTAGTTAAAAGTAAAGTAACTATATTTTCTATCAGTGGCTTGTGACAATCAATTTGACATACATGTACATGTACATGTACAATGTATATTACAGTAGGACCCCGCTACATGTATCTCAAACTTGGTTATCTCAAACTCCTGCTATCTCAAACTCAAACTGATCATTTCCCTTGGTTTTGCCGCTGTTTTTTCAGTAACAGCCTAGCAGGTAAAAGTGCCATTTTGCCATTTACCAAAAAGTCCTTCCAGATCACAATATTCTTCAAGTTGGTTCCCTTTATTCTTACTAGTTTGATATTTTTTTAAAGTATGTTTTCAGGTAAGAAGTTGAAAATTGTAACAAATTATATGATTATTAAAATTGACCTATTACCGAGGAAGGCATAAATTTATGGATTCCCACACTGATGAAGGAAAGCATAAATTTATGGCTTCCCAGACGGCAAAGGAAAGCATAAATTTATGTGCTCCCCAAAGAAAGACTCAAATTCTTTAGTTTTTGTTGAAAAAGTCTGCATTTTTCTTCAATTTCTTTATTCAAAAGTAGCCAAAATATACCGGTAAGGCTGGTATTTGCAAAAATGCCACTTGTCAACCTTTTTCACTAAAACGGCAAAACGGCATTTTCTCCTGCTAGCCTGTTAGTCATTTACTACTATGGGCTATCTCGAACTGCTTGTGGTTTCCCTTGGCCCAAATCGACCCCGGTTACATGTATCTCAAACTCTAATTACTAAGATCTATGATTGACTTGAACAACACAGCACTAAAAATAACAGATAATCAGGAAAATGCAGTAATCTTATTGCACTTTAACTGCAAATTAATGCTTGTGGTCACTGCCAAAGTTCAGTTCCGGTCTTATATCATCATCATCAATACAGCAATAAGTGAACACAGCAGAACTTGACAGCTTTACATTGTACATGTAGTTAAATAGTACAATAGTACGATAAAGTGAGTCCGGTTTTGCTACAGTAAGTCTGATTCTTGCTATACTTCTTCAATTCTTTATCACCGCTTCTACCTGTCTCTTGAAATTAAAAGAGCAACAATTCACAAGCACATCTGTGGATCTTGTTTGCCAAATTATTTTTAAATGTTCACAAATCTTCTCTCTTCACGAAGCATTAGTTTGCATGGAACTTGCATCCCTTCTCCATCTCCAAAGTACGAACACTTTATCATTTAAGTGCATACATTAAAAGAACAAATGTTATAGTTAACTGGATAGTGTTTATTGTACAGATGAGAATCAAACCAAAATTTCAGTGGGATTTATCGAAATAGTCACTGAATAAAAGCAATAATTGTATTAGACATTGTATTTAGTTAATAATTAATAATATTCCTGATACCATATTTACAATCTCTTCACAGAATATATGACAGAAGAAAAATGCCAGAGGTTTGTTAACCAATAGTTTATTATTATTATTTGTTTGGGTGTTTCCATAAAGTAATCTTAGTACAAGCCATGCTTACATTATTTGCTGATCTACTAGATCCCCTGGACATCGAACTCCTCCCCCACCCCCAGGGTACAGCCAATTGGGCATCAAATCTGAAAAGAATTATCAGCAAACATATATGTACTAACTAAAGGAAATATATACTACAAACATGTGCAACAACTATAGACACCATTACTGATCAACCAGTTGTCAGAATGAATGGTGTATTACAATATATTAAAATAATAATAATAATATATTAAAGCTTATATAGCGCTTATAACAAATAGATCTAAGCACTTTACATTGGTCTAAAATTACATTGGTCATTAAAAATTTACATACAAATCACAAAATCTAAAATCTTACATTGGTGTAATATTACATTGGTCATAAAATTTACATACATTACAATGTACTTTTGACATTTTCCTCTTTAATTTACAGGACTACAAAAGTCAGGTGCCCCCTGTCAAACTGTACTGCCCACATCATCTTGTGAGTATAGTAGCGTCATACCATGTATATGTACTTGTACATGCAGTGTATTCATGTCTGGGGGTGACATGAGGTGTCAACATCATCCAGTACATTGTATAATTATGTAGATGCCTACAATTTTATGATTTATATTGTATGAAACACATCTCCATTTAAATATGTACCTCTGCATTTAAAAATGTACTTTTGAAACACTACCTTTTTTCATGGGATATACCGCTTGTAATCCAATCAGAAAAATCCATTTAATTTTTGGTTTTCCGTGCGGGATATAACACATCTCAACCAATAAGCAGGCTAAGTAATCACAGGATATCTAGAACAACCGAAACATCCTGCAGCTTAGCCAATTAATTTAGCTTAATTTAACAGAGTTTGTGAGCCTTTTTTTGCTGACTGGCAAGTTTTGTCAAAAAAAAAACCTCACAAATTCTGTTCCTGATACTTTCAAAACGAAAAAGATGGTGAAATTTTTTTTCACACAGAAATGTAGTTCTAATAGTAGTGTCTCATATAACAAAAACTCCATTAAAAAAAAAAAATGTTGATGGAGAAATACCAAAAGGAAGTTTTTAACTGGTTCCAAGTAAAAGGTTCTGTTTGATTGACAGCAGATCAATAAAGACATGACAAGTGCTCACTTGCCCGTAATGACCATGTGGGGAAAGCTAGCGTATATTAAATTCATGTTTTTTTGTTTATTGAGAAAAGTTTTTCCACACACGATTCCATAATTCCATTGGTTGTTGGCCTTATGTCTTCCAAAAAGTAAGCAGGATGCCCTTAGCTTGGAAAACAAAGAAAAAGAAAAAGCAAAACAAGGCCAAACAATGCATACAACTACGAGCCAAATAGACAAATAAATAGAAGTCCTCACAACGACAAGGGTTCGTATTTTCACTTTCAGACAGTGCCGAGTGGTCCACATCTGAACATAAAGAATAATTGTTAGGAGCCAGCCGAGAGAATATTTGTTTCCAAGAAACCCAGGCCAAGAAAGCTTAGATGGAAAGTCTGATCATGGTGACTCTGAATCACTTGAAACAATCTCGCTAATTTGCCATGCTGTTTCAGATGCCTGCAAATCGGTGTCTCCTCTACTAACTATGCTGGCATTCAAGGCATCTCTAGCTGCCTCTAGGTGTTCACCTTGCATCTCTAGGTGTTCACCTTGGCTTTGTCCCTCAAGGTCTTTGTCTGTCCCATTTTTCAAGTCACACAAGAGAACTTAGAACAACCGGCTATATTAACATTTTCTCGATGCAGCGCGTAGCTTTGATCGAAAATCAACATTGGCGGGAAATCTTGACAGATAGTTGAACTGTACCTCTGCATTTAAAAATGTACTTTTGAAACACTACCTTTTTTCATGGGATATACCGCTTGTAATCCAATCAGAAAAATCCATTTAATTTTTGGTTTTCCGTGCGGGATATGACACATCTCAACCAATAAGCAGGCTAAGTAATCACAGGATATCTAGAACAACCGAAACATCCTGCAGCTTAGCCAATTAATTTAGCTTTATTTAACAGAGTTTGTGAGCCTTTTTTTGCTGACTGGCAAGTTTTGTCAGTCAGCAAAAAAAAAAACTCACAAACTCTGTTCCTGATACTTTCAAAACGAAAAAGATGGTGAATTTTTTTTTCACACAGAAATGTAGTTCTAATAGTAGTGTCTCATATAACAAAAACTCCATTTAAAAAAAAATAATGTTGATGGAGAAATACCAAAAGGAAGTTTTTAACTGGAAGTAAAAGGTTCTGTTTGATTGACAGCAGATCAATAAAGACATGACAAGTGCTCACTTGCCCGTAATGACCATGTGGGGAAAGCTAGCGTATATTAAATTCATGTTTTTTTGTTTATTGAGAAAAGTTTTTCCACACACGATTCCATAATTCCATTGGTTGTTGGCCTTATGTCTTCCAAAAAGTAAGCAGGATGCCCTTAGCTTGGAAAACAAAGAAAAAGAAAAAGCAAAACAAGGCCAAACAATGCATACAACTACGAGCCAAATAGACAAATAAATAGAAGTCCTCACAACGACAAGGGTTCGTATTTTCACTTTCAGACAGTGCCGAGTGGTCCACATCTGAACATAAAGAATAATTGTTAGGAGCCAGCCGAGAGAATATTTGTTTCCAAGAAACCCAGGCCAAGAAAGCTTAGATGGAAAGTCTGATCATGGTGACTCTGAATCACTTGAAACAATCTCGCTAATTTGCCATGCTGTTTCAGATGCCTGCAAATCGGTGTCTCCTCTACTAACTATGCTGGCATTCAAGGCATCTCTAGCTGCCTCTAGGTGTTCACCTTGCATCTCTAGGTGTTTACCTTGGCTTTGTCCCTCAAAGGTCTTTTTGTCTGTCCCATTTTTCAAGTCACACAAGAGAACTTAGAACAACCGGCTATATTAACATTTTCTCGATGCAGCGCGTAGCTTTGATCGAAAATCAACATTGGCGGGAAATCTTGACAGATAGTTGAACTGTGATGAGAAATGATTGGCCAAGAGCTCACTAGTTGTTGGAGAAGCGGGGCTTGAGATTCACACACAACATTTTTTGAAGTGCCAAAATGTGAGTTTTTTAAAAGCTCCCACTCAAGAGGAATTTCTTCGATTTGTGTGAAATTTTCACAAAATGTCAATTGATATCGCAGCTGCAAAAGGGTGTCGGGGAATTGGGAAATTCTTAAAAGAGAACTCTTGATGGCATTTCTTGCATATCTACATTGTACTTGGACTTTATGTTTTCACCATTTCGCGAAGAGCATGATAACTTTTGAACTAAATCGAATTTTGAAAGCCCTGCACTACTAAATTTTACATGTACAATGTATATATAATTGAAGCCTGTCTGTGTGCAATATAAAAGGGTGTAAGTAACTCCTGATCACGTTCTAAATTGTCCCTTAGAAAACAAAGAATTTGAAAGATAATTTAGAATGTGATCAGGAGTCACTTGTAAAATAAACATGTTATATTTGTATGCCCCTGTTGCAAACAACCCTTTAATTATATTATGGTGTTTTGTTTCTGTTTCCAGAAGGAGAACAATGACTTCTATGCCAATATAACTTGTCTTGTTTACTCTCACGATGGGTCAGGTGAGCTACAGTACATGTAAAGAAAGTCTGTCAATCTTTTATCCAATTTCCTGTCATCTTGACTAGTGGTTGCAGGTCTGAGGCCTCAATTGTCAGCCCAATATATTAATACACGTAGCATTATTCACCTAATCGAAATACAAACTCAGTAAAAGATATTGTTACTTGTGCCAGGAGAAATTAATCATATGTACATGTACAGTATCTGAGCTTAAGCCCAGCTGTTTAAAGCCCAATTAAGCCGTTTGTTAAATGGTTAACTGGTTGAATACTCTATTTGGATTTAAAACATTAAACCTACAAAATAATGTATTGTCCGATGAGTAATGAGTAGTGCAGGCCTTAACTATAACATTTTCAGTCACCTGCTAAAGAAAGCAACTGGCCTTGCTCTTTAAACTTTATAGTAACACTGAAACCCTCAATGCAAGTAACCACAAAAAACATGACATTTGGGGTGTTTGGGCCTTAAAGAGTTAAGAGAGTCAGTGTATTGTTTTGGGCATCCCCCATTTGAAGTCATACATTATTTTTGTGATTTTTGAAAGCCTAATGCCACATTTTAATTATCAAACCAATAGATCGTCCTCAAACTTGGTAAAACTAATAATTTTAGTCACTAGTATGATTGACTAAAAGTCAACCAAGGTATGCTAATTCAGCCTTGGGGAGCGAGTAGAAGCTGATGTTTCAAGCATTTATTTAGCCCTTCGTCAGAGCATAAAGAGTAATTTTAGTGTCTTCTTTCTTGAGATATTGTTGATTTCTTAAATCAGATACATTTTTGACATTTGGTCCAGTCCCTATTTCAGATTCAACTCTTGAATGTCTTACACATGCAGAACTCTACATTCTGTATTGCAGAGGTGCTTGTTAGCTACAATGATGAAGATATCTACCTCTTTGACTCGTATTCAAGGTAATATTAAAAAAAGCAGGAAAAATAATTTATAGGAATGTATGTTTTGGTGTGTGAGAATACATGTAGGTTTTAGATAAAGGCAGTTTATATAAATATTCAGAATCCTCTATTACATTTTAACTAATTGCAGTGTTATCAGCATTTTGTAGCTTGGGGTCCCCACACAAACAACTACATGTAATTGTGGGACATTTCAGAAACACAATGGGTCATTTTAGGATGTTCATTTATTAGCAATATATCAAAGAGTTTTTTATTCAATTTCACACCTTCTTTTATCATAATATTGTTTTCCTTTTATAACTAATTTTAACGGCTAGTGTTTCTGCATTGCCACATTTAAAAACAAAATTTGAGAATCCTGCAGTGCCATATGTATGGTGTGGTACATGTAAGAATACTGTGTTTATACAAGTTTTACAAATACAGTCACATCACAAGTAATACGTACTGTATGGTCTACGTTGTAGATGTTGTCAGTGGTATGATACTGTGAAGTACATTGTATAAGTTTAGTTTTGTGGGTGTGGGTATCAGTTTTAGATGCATTATACACTGTCAGGTACATGTATATGCTAAATATTACCATCTGTATGTCTGCATGCTCTTTAATTCATTATCGATTCAAGATGAGATTTTGAACACTGAATTTGCCATTCAATGTCCAGTCAATTAGTTTTATTTTATTTTTATATTTAGTTCTGGAGCCGAATATGTCAAACGATACAAGGGGCACAGAAACAATGCAACTGGTAAGAAAATGACAGAAACATACATATGTACACTGTAGGTACATTGTACAATGTACAGTGGCTTGTAAAGAATCAACTTCAATAGGTTAAAAGGTAAAGGTATTCATTAAATTACATGTACATGTATATAGTACAAATTCTATAAATATAAAATTATTCAAATGCACTTCACAAGGGAGGACTTGAGATACAGACTGCCGTGCAGTGCTGCCGGACAGTGCTGCCAGAATACCAGGCTGTTGTGCTGGGCGACAATCCTGACATTATAAAAATGGACCAATTATTTTAATATTGAGCTGTGCCAAGCGAAAAAGGACCTTATGACATACATGTATGATGTCATTTCGAGAAAAAGGTGTGAAAACTAACCAGTTTGAATTTAGTAGAGCAAATGGTTCACAGGCTACCAAAGAATCAGTAGAATCAAAATTACTTCTACAGATCTGTTTGAATTGGATAAAAATGAAAGAAAAGTGGAACAGTAATATTAGCAGCACATGTTTTCATTCATTAGAAAGCCATACATGTATATTGTATAAGAAACAGCTTTTCAATTTAAGAATAATTTTTTTTTTTTTTAAGAGACTTCAAACTGGCTTGTGAACAATGCAAGTGCTGGTTTGAGTGTCTGCTGTTGTTCAACTTTTATCCTTGAATATTATGCGAAACAACTGCAATAGAGGCTTCCTGTCTAGATGAGAGGAATGATGAGGAGATTGGAAGAGAATTTTAAGTGAGGATTACCATTTTTTAATGCTGCAGAGAATGAGTTTGAGGTGATGGTATTTTAAGTCAGCACTTCGAGTTGCATTGTGAAAGGAAACCATGAGGACGAGTTTGTGATCTACAGTACAGTACTGTAGTTCTCCAAGCAGCTTAAAGGTCGGCACACATGAAGGGACAAGTCCCAGGGACATGTCTCGGGGACAAATCCCTTGTGTTCAGACGAGAGGATGTGTTGCAGGGACAAATTATGATTTTGTAGCAGACACTATCTTGAAATAGAGTTTGTAAGGGCTTGTGGGAAAGTAAAATGACGCTTTACGATTGGTTTATTTTCATTTTGTCCCTGAGGGACATGTTGCATGAACAGTTCACACGAGGGAACAAGTCCCAGGGACTTGTCCCTTCGTGTGTACCAACCTTAACTCTAAAACAAAGTTTACCATTTTCCTCTACTATAAATTTGCAAACTTCACTTTTGAAGAACTCCTGTTGAAATAAGATGGCGAGATCACTATATACATGTATATTACATAATCATATAGCTCATGTTTTCTCTTGTCAAGGGCGGTCAAATGTAAACAAAATGAGAATGGTCATTCAATAGCATCTTTTGAACAGCGATTTGTTCTACTTTAGGAACTGAATTTTGGCAAATCATTCTTCACTTATCTAAATCAAACTGTTCCAAACTGCCCTTAACTCAAAATCGGCAAAATATATCATAAGGTCCCTTTTCGCTTGGCGCGGCCCATTTTTTACAGACTGTTTAATTATGTATAATTTATTAATTATATTTTTAGTTAAGGGAGTGAACTTCTGTGGCCCTGAGAGTGAGTTTGTTGTAAGCGGTAGTGACTGTGGCCATGTATTTATATGGGACAAGAACACCCAGGAAATCGTTAACTTCTTGAATGCAGATTCCACAGGAGTGGTAGGTACAAACCCTAGGCCTGCCTACAATAACTATTGTTTGTTCTAGATAGCATGTTAAAACAAACGGGATGCAAATTTAAAATTGCAGAAAATTAACCATTCGAGAGCTGTACATGAAGTAGACAAAAATTATACTAACAAACTGTGAAATTGGACTCTCCAACAATCCTTAGTAACAGTATTCAATTCTTCATAAGGAGCTTTCTCTGGATGTACAATAAATAATGTAGAATTATTTTTGTTCAATAATTTTACTAACCACTTAGGTTACCTAGTAATTTTTTTAGTAACCAAACCTTTGAAACTGCATTGTACAGTCAAGCCCAAAACATTTTCACGATATTGCTGTGGTTAACATTTAGCGATATTGCTGTTGGCAGAAACGATATTGCTGTTTCTCAAAAACGATATTGCTGTTTCCCGAAAATGATATGTACACTGTAGTTACTGTTGGTTAATGGGATAACTGTTAAATTTGAGTTGTGATTGCATGCACAGTGAAGACTTCTTCTGGCCATGTACACTGTACATCACACACAAAAGCAATTGGGGGGGAAACATTAATGGGATTTCACCAAAATCCATCTGATATTAATGGCATTAAGAGTTAAACATCAGATGGGTTTTGATGAATCCCCTTTGATTTTGGTTTTGATTTTTTTTTCTGTGCATGTTCATCAAGCTGTATGTATGAAAAGTTTACCATCCACACAATCATTTTGTATCTTTTTCACCTGTCCTAAAAGCAATCCAAAATACTAAAGGCAGAGACTCTGCACATTTAGACAGTTTTCAAAAACTGTCACTTTGGAAAGAATGTGTTTTCAAGAACTCTCTCTGAATTTCTAACGAGACCTTAAACAACCATGGGGCTGATCAAAGCCAGGTGCCGGCTAAACCACGGATTGTTGGTTTTTGCGGAGGAAGGAAAATCAGAGAACCTGGAGAAAAACCCTCGAAGCAAGGGCTAGATACCAACAAACTCAACTCACATATGGCACTGCGTCCAGGGTTCGAACCTGGGCTACAGAGGTGAGAGGCGAAGCGCTTAACCACTGCGTCACCCCAGCTCCCATAAAAATGATGTGTGTTGCAGCAACTATAAGTTTCATGATTACAGCATAACGTTTTTTACTACTGATAATTGGTTAAAATCATTCCCAAATTTAAGTGGCTACCAATTGAAAAGAAACGTTCAGATGGTTAAAGCATTAACTCACTAAGATATAAATGAATGTTTCAAAAGTTAACTTATGGAAGAAGTTGTTTGTAGGTAAACTGTCTAGAACCACACCCTAACGCACCAGTACTAGCAACAAGTGGTCTAGATCATGATGTCAAGATCTGGGTTCCCCTGTATCCATCACCCACTGACCTCAGTGGACTCAGCAAGGTACTTGTACTACATGCATTGTACATTTATTTACAGAGGGGGAAGGGATTTGACTACATTATACATGTAAATCCAACATCTCTAATGTCTGATTTCTTTAAGCTGTGCATTTCAGCAAGTACATGTATAAGCTTGGATGGGATAATCTAAGAAAAGGAGATCAAACAACTAGCCATAAATAATGTACAAAACAATTAATGGTAGCAAAATTTCCACATTATTTGGCAAAAAAAATCGAAAACACATCTGATATACATTCCTATTTAATCTGAGGAATTCAACCGATAATGCCCACATGCTGAAACTGCCAAGCATAGCTTTCAATATCAAGGGGGCCATTCTCTGGAACGGTTTGCTACAGAAACTAAACAGAAACTATTACTATTTTTCTTTATTCAACATTTTTTACAGTAATATTAGTGTTTGTTACATAGCCATAAGTTTTCCAGACACAACACACACTCGCATTGGCTGATTCAGGGTCACGACTCCGTCTCAGAGAACATCGAGGATCTCGGGGAAAACAAAGCCCACTGTTTTCCTCGGAGCCAGTCATTAAGTGTTTGATATATATTATTTTATTCTATAGTCTATATTCTTGCTCTATACACATCTCAATCTCCAGTGGAAGGACATGTAAATGAAGGGTAATAAGTTTTCTGGTTTTACCATTGCAGCTAATAGAGAAGAACAACGGTGACCGTGAGGATGACAGAGCACGACCTCATGACCCAATTAGTGAACACCTTCTGTACCTCATGATGCATCACATGCAAAGACGACGGGTATGTTGGGTGATATGTTGTATGGTGTTAAGTAATGTGGTGTGATTGTGTAGGTGGTATGTTGGGTCGGGTGATTGTGTAGGTGGTATGTTGGGTGATATGTTGTATGGTGTGAGTGTATGTAATGTGGTGTGATTGTGTGGGTGATACATGTATGTTGAGTGTTGTGTTGTGTTATGTGGTGTGATTGTATGGGTGGTATGTTGGGTGATATGTTGTATGGTGTGAGTGTATGGTGTTAAGTAATGTGGTGTGATTGTGTGGGTGATATGTTGGGTCGGGTGATTGTGTAGGTGGTATGTTGGGTGATATGTTGTATGGCGTGAGTGTTATGTAATGTGGTGTGATTGTGTGGGTGATACATGTATGTTGAGTGTTGTGTTGTGTTATGTGGTGTGATTGTATGGGTGGTATGTTGGGTGATATGTTGTATGGTGTGAGTGTATGGTGTTAAGTAATGTGGTGTGATTGTGTGGGTGATATGTTGGGTCGGGTGATTGTGTGGGTGATATGTTGGGTCGGGTGATTGTGTAGGTGGTATGTTGGGTGATATGTTGTATGGCGTGAGTGTTATGTAATGTGGTGTGATTGTGTGGGTGATACATGTACATGTATGTTGAGTGTTGTGTTGTGTTATGTGGTGTGATTGTATGGGTGGTATGTTGGGTGTTATGTGGTGTGATTGTGTGGGTGATACATGTATGTTGGGTGATATGTTGCATGGTGTGAGTGTATGGGTGTTATGTTAGGTGGTGTGATTGTATGGGTGGTCTGTTAGATGGTGAGGTGGTGTGAGTGTATGGGTGGCAGGGCTCTATCTAGGATTTAGTGTTTGGGGGAGAAGTTACGAGTGGCCGAAGGCCATGAGCACTCTAGGGGGGTCCGGTGGGAATTTGTATACCGTTGTATACCAAATAATGCAAATTTCTCGCCTGTATTCCATAGAAAACCCTGAAATAACCAGTAATTATCGGCTCAATCCCGGTTTCTGGGAAACTACCCACCCACCCCTCCCTTGGATATGCATCGTTATATTAATCATTAACCATTAAAGGTTAGGGCGAAGTGTTGGGGAGGGGTGGGAGTTTCCCAGAAACCGTGAGTGATCCTAATTATCATGATTTTTTCCCCCTCCTTATTCATTCCTCATCAGTAGCACGTTTATCATATTACCCATATGGCCCCGCACGTGCTTTTCTTTCAAAACCATTTACAAAAGTCACGTGATAGGACCGTACGTGTTTGACGTCAGCCGGCCGGAAAAAACCATCCGGCCCTGCGCTATATATTTTGCTTCTTGATTTTCATTATGGAAACAAACTAAGTGGATAAGATAAAAAGAACTTATTGACTGAGTTATGTCTGGCCGAACGTGAAAATATTTGGCTGTCTGTCATCTTGTAGCTGTGCTCCGGTCCGTACATGATGACCTCGAACCAAATTGTTCCCGTCCAACCTCCCACAAAGTCAATAAGTACCTAATACTTAGTTGCACCCTCACTTTGGACTTTCTGCCAGCAGGCTCGATCTGGTGACAATGATAGCGACAGTGACGATTTCAGCGAGGAGAATGATGACGAAGACGAAGACGGACACTTCTCTGGACAAATGCAATGCAGATCTTCGTAGAGATGAGAACCGCACCCTACAGAGAGAATTCACGAAGCTTATCATAGAGGATTAGAAATCACACCCGTCCCAGTTTGGAACGCATTTTACACAAGGGACCCGTTGCTACCACAGTCCAGAACATCTCGACGCTTGTCATGTCCTTGGAAAGAAATGCAGTATTTACCAGAGAAGGCTGGGTAACGTTTGTATAAGAATCACTTACAGGTGTATTTTTCACTGAGATATACAGAGAAATTTCTCGAACATGTCGCATGCTCGAAGTTCAAGCAGTGTTATTTCTGGTCTCTGATGGAGATAGTTGTCGTCGGTGACCAGATGAAACCCTCTTTGTCGTCAAGCATGTACTACTTGTTGCTTGAAGCAAATATCTTTGAGTCTCGGGGTTACATGTAGCGTAAAGCTATAGCGGCGTAGCAAAGTTACTGTTTATTTGCGTCAATTAAATTGCTTTTCAGCTGGATGAAACTCTTTGTTAACGACACGGGTGCGCGCCGTGATATAAAATATATGCGAAATTAGAGCCTAAGTTATAAATAGTTTGTATAAAGTTAAATTATATATTTCCACGATTGTCTAAAGCACGAGAATCAGCTACATGTAGTTAGCGTATGTCAACAATTGCATTTGATTTTTCCGTTTTCTATCAGCCCAAACAGTAAGTTATTTCTTCAAAATTTTCCTTAGTATCGTCCACACTTTTGTAATCCACCCTAAGAGAAGATTTCGTATAAGTGGGAAAGTTATGGCAAAATGATGTCTTCCGGCTGAGAGACATTTTCGTCGATAACTTCAATCTCTCTTCTGGGGACTGGGCAGGGGAGGTGAGCAGTTGCCTCCCCCCCCCCCCCCCCCCCCCCCCCCCCCCCCCCCCCACCCCCCCCCCCACGTCACTGCGGCTACCGTACGGTATGTCGTGACACTGACTTCTTGCAGCCCTTCTTTGTAAATAAGAGCTTAAGGACGTGTTTACATATACATGAAGGGAGATTGACCCTAGCACTAGGGGCTATCTTCATTGCCCTGCAAAACAGTCTCGAGGGATTACAATGCCTCCCTTCATGGAAACAGGTCCTAATAGTGGTTTCTTTTGGGTTGGCTGTAGCCGGGCTGGGCCCAAGCACAACCACAATCATTTATGATTGACCTCGCTCTTGACCCCAGTTCTTGCGCATTATTACGCTCTGATTTTAACTATGGTCTTTCGCCAAAGAAAGGGGTGCAAGTAGTCTGGCCGTGACGTGGCACATAACGCACATACCCACCCCCCCCCCCCCCCCCTTGGATATGCATCGTTCTATTAATGATTAACCATTAAAGGTTAGGGTGAAGTGTGGGGGAGGGGTGGGGGAGGAGTTGGGGTTTCCCAGAAACCATGATTGATCCCCGTTAGTTGTGAGAAACACTCACCATCCCACAGATCTTTCATGTTTTACATACCGCTATGTGAACACTGAAATTGTTTTCTATTTCTTAAACAGAGGGTGCTTTTGATCAAGTAGTTTTTGGTGATATTTGAAGATTTTTGGGAACTGATCAATGAATTAATGCACTCTCGTGGCAGAGTATGTTCGCGTCGAAAGGATCAATACCTGAGATGTTTTGTGTTTTGGTATTTGTTATAAAAGTCACATACAACCTGGCAGTTCAAAACGAGGGACGCTGAGACCATAAGGAATGCAGGGAAGTTTGGCGTTTACTTTTTTTTATTCAGTAACAGGGATTAGCTGTCGTGAAAATAATATTTATTGCTTTCATTGTCTACCATAATTCACCTCATCCTCAGCCTTGCCATTCCCATCAGACATCAATTTTGAAATAAGTATATAAAGTCGTGGAAAAACGAGCAAACTTTGTTTGTTGATAATGTTTCTTGGGTGAGCAAACGAGGCCGAAGCAAGAACAATGTTTAAGTTGCTTCGGCGAGCAAACGTGTAACACTTGTTGTTCAGAAACTATTTGCTTCTCGGATCGTACGGGCGGGCAATCAAGGGAACATTTTGGGAAACTCTGAAATTCACAACTGTTCAGCAAGGTGTGTTTTGTAACTATGTATGTTATGCATGGCCACTTTAGAGACGAGTAGGGGACTGGGACCGAGTGTGGACAATAAAACTGATAGTTAACAATTATTCACATAAGTGGAAGTGAATAGTGGTGGATATTTACCGTGCCGCTGCCGCGTGAGAAATATCCACCACTATTCACCGACACTGAGGTGAATAATTGTTTTAGTATATACCACACAGGTGAATTATAGCCATCACCAAATAGTTATTTTATATTATGTCAAATGGAAAAAAAAACCGCGCGAGGTGATCGCTGCTTCGCTAGCAGGTGAATATGAAATGATATCCCATGTTTGAGTAGCCAATCAGAGCATGCGAAAAGCACTATTCACTGGTGTGGTATATATACTAAATTAAAATAACCCCAAAACAAGAAATATCACATTAAAGTTAGTAACTTTACCAAATGTTAGGACTGGTTTGGGAATAACTGAACGGCGAGCTTTGATAAGTCACTAAAATAAGAACGAAATGTATGTATATGGAAAAAAAACATATTCAAACACATTGTGTGTAATATCAAACCAAACTTATTCAAACTCGGTGAATCATTTCAATGATTTCAGTGAATCATTTCATTTCAATGCACCCCCTCTAAATTTATTAGAGCAGTTTTCACATGACTGTCGGAAGTATTTTGGTTTTGTGTTTACTGAGCTCTCCTATAGACCGATTTAGCTTGTACATTTGTTGTCCCAATTCAGGTCACCTGACTTTTCCCTTGAGTAATGTTTTCTTGTTTTTCTGTATCCCAAGAGGAAATGTACAAATTTCTCTAATTGGACTGAATCCTCTGGAGAGCTGTCACATGATCTGAATAGGGATAACAAATGTACAAGCTGACTCGGTCTATTGGCTGAGAAACTAAACCAAACCAATCAGATTCCAAAGTAAAACCAAACTCAAATTAGTTTTGGTTATAGCTTGTTTGTCATTGGCTCACAGGGAAGCCATTTATGAGTTACTTGTGATTACTCGCTCCTATGATTGGCTGGCTGTGGGTAATTTGCGTTTGGTCGTTCGACACTCGTGTGAAATTCGCTCTACTTTGGCAGTGTTTGGTTTATCCCAATCAAGATCAGCCACTGGACAAACGAGCAAGATTCTCAAAGATAGAAGATGTTAGTTGAAGTCAACCTAATTATTTTCAACCACATTTTAACTGATCATACTGTATACCATCCATGATAGAACCAGGCACGTTAACATGGTCTTAGTCTCATTCTGAATTTAAATATTTACAAACATCAGCGAAAGGTGGGTCTTTCTAGGTGTATCAACGTCCTGAAATTCAGGACAATGAACATTGAATGAATATTGAACATGAATATTGTGGGGTTAAGGTTCTTTGTACTTCCGAGTATTCTTTTGCTGTAGTTCATTGTATTTTTTTATTTATTTTTTTGTATTTCAGGGTATTGTTTTGCTGTAGTTCATTGTCGTTGATACGCCTAGAAAGAGCCGAAAAGGTGTAGTCGAAACCGCAACAGTTTTTCGCGTTTGTGTGACCGCATCGCCGCCATATTGGTGGACATTCCTCATCCTTCCTTCCTTGAACTAAGGACAGTCGAGAAATACTGGGAACTAACTGCATTCACGATCGGCTCACGACCGGGAACTAATAGCCGAGATATGCCTCACTTCCTACATATACAAAGGAATCAATACGAGGCTCCGTGCATAATGCTCAGTCGTTCGTAGTTTGTCACGAACGACAGAATTATGCACGGAGCCTCGTATTGATTCCTTTGTATGTAGGAAGTGAGGCATATGGATCTCGGCTATTAGTTTCCCGATCGTGAGCCGATCTAAAACTACGTTTTTGAAGATAGCTTACTCCAGTATTCATGGCAACGCCTTTCCCATGGGAATCAATTCATTCGTTAATGAAGTATGATATCAGCACGTGACTGTTATCTGCAAAGGGCCTAGTTGGTAGTTGTTCTCATGGATAATTAATTCGAGTAGCTGAACATTTTTCACATCTGGAGAGCGGATGGTTCTAGTGGTTATCTAATATACTCAGGTGGTTCGACCCCCAGTCCCCCAGGAAGAACCTCGTGTTTTTTTTTTCCTCTCAACTTCTTTCTCTTCTTGTTTCCCTGTGAGCCCTAGGCCAGTGAGAACTCATCCGATTTACCTGGGAACTCCTTTTCGAGATGGTTAGGGTAAGTTTTATGATTCGGATTAGGGGTTTAGGGTTAGTGCATGTCACTCAGTTTTCGTGATTGTAAGCCGATCGTGAATTTAATTAGTTCCCCAATATTTCTCGGTTCAAGGCGGTAGATCAATATCTCTGTCTAGCAGGGTAACCAACAAGGTATATCTTGCCAAGAATATGTAGAGGTGTGACTAGTCTACCTCTCCCTGTTAGTTATGAATGTTTAACACCAAGACGAGGCTATTACTGAGCAAATGCGCATGTACTTATCGCGTACAGCGGTAATTTTCGAATACGAAATTTCGTATGAGTGGGACAATACGGCATGTCCGTAGCCTTACCATAATCGTACCGTAACCGTGCCGTAGCCTTACCGTAATCGTACCGTAGCCTTACCGTAACCGTACTGTAACTTCGAAAGACAAAACAATGGGAATCCATTCAGTGGTACGGCATGCCGTATGATAACCGTGCTTTTAGTTATTGCCGTAACTTGCCCACTCCTACGAAATCCGCTCTGTTTTTTACAGATATTGTAATAAGGAATTCTAACTATTTCATGAAAACTTGGGGCTAGTTTCTCTGTATTTGCGCTATGGATATTTTTGTCACTTCGCAAGAGTATAGGCTCTTTATGTCTCTATCAATTCCAAACCTGCCCACGGGGGGAGGGGGAGGGGCATACGTGGGGCATGTGACTGAGTTTCTGTTTTGGGGGTGAGGCATTTGCCAACAAGCTAAGCTCTTGTTGTTGTTGTGGTTTTTTTGGGGGGCGGGGGATAGTAAAAATAACGAATGTTTATAAGATGCCACGGTGGGGTATTTGCAACGCTCTGAGCTTATTCAAAAATATCCGGGGGGGGATTTTTTTTAAAAAAATAGGCAGGTTTGTAATTGATAGAGACATGAATCTTTACTAGAAAACAACGGTAAATGTAAAAATCGAATATTATAATAGTTGTAAATAGGTTAAGGGTGCATAAAGCTTGGAAATGATAAACAATTAGTTATAATGAAATATTGTAGAAGTAAATGAGCTGTTTCTACCTGTATTAAAATCAAATGTTGTAAAGAGAATGTGTCGTTTGTTAATCAACTATTAAAGCGAACCTCCACTGAAAAACAATGTTGGCTCTCAAATGTTTGTTATGGATATCTAAATCGGTATAATGCTGTTTGTTTCCCGTAAATTGTACATTAGGTGTTAGTTATGGACCGATTTTCATGTTTATAAAGTCATTTAAATTTCCCGGGGGCTGCCATCTTGGATCTTATGACGTCACACGTGTGCCATAAGATCCAAGATGGCGGCGCGCTGGAAATTCAAATGAGTTTATGGACAGGAAAATCGCTCCATAACTAACACCTAATGTACAATCTACAAGAGACAAACATAATTAGATATCCATAACAAACAGTTGAGAGGAAACGTTTTTTATTTCAGTGGGGGTCCCTTTAAATATAGAGACCTGAGCGAAATTCCCTGCGTGTGGCATGATGAATTGTTCTATTAACACTAACAGGTTCGAAAGCTCCGGTTTAAAAGCAAGGCTTAGCGGATGGGGTACGCTAGTACTACGAGTTTGTCAGTTTGCGCGCAGAAGGAAATTCCTGGGGAAGGGAAGTGCAGTTTGGAGCCTTAGGATGGTTTTCACTTACCAGTTGGAATAACACGTAAAGTGTTAGGGTTTCTCTTATGGGCGGGGATTTCTGTCAAATGTCCTGTACAGTACGGCTTACTGGAGCGCATGTAGTCTGTACTGAGATAAACCGCCCTCCGGCATTCACTTTATATTCCATGACTATTCGTCTCTCCTTTGGCCTGGGCAAACGAGAAAACCTGATTCTTGGGTGAACAAACGAGCGTGAAAGCAAGACAGTTGTTGTGTTGCTTCGGTGAGCAAACGAGAAACATTTGTTATTTGCTCTCGCAACAAATATTGCGCTCACGGGACAATTCAAGGAAACATTGGAGCCATTTAAACGAGTTAGGGAAAGTTAGATGTGTTTTCGCATTGGGTTACCTGTGGCACGCCCCATTTTGACCGCGCGCCATAGGTAAGGTAACCCAATCCGAAAACATTGGATCAGAGTCGAGTACAAGACAAATTTCAACTTGCTCGATAGAGTAGTTCTGAAGTCGAAGTCTCGAATGAAGAAAATCGCAAGGATTGGTAGTTTGGAATATACCTTATTTTCGTTTTGCAATGTGTTTTGTTCTCATTATCTAAAAGTGCGTTCACACTAGGGCCGAAACATGTTTCAAATAATCCCATAAATCCAATAAACCTGTTTGAAACTGCATTGTTCACATTAGCGGTCTGTTTCAAACACGTTTGCGTAATTTACGCAGGTTGCAGTTTCTACAACAAACTTTTTTATTAGAGTTTAAATGGAGCTCGAACTTGTAGTTGCTGTTATCCTGGTTCAATCTTACTATTCTCACTGCATACATAATTGTCCGTCACGCGGAAGATTGACAACTTATGAAATTCCATCATAATCGAGTTTGCGCACTGCAGGCATGATGCATTGCGGCCCTCTCTTCATATAGCGTCGTTTGGATTTATTCTTGGCCAGTTCACCGGAATTCAGTGCCATAGGCATCTTGGAGATTTCGCCCCGCCCACCTCCCCTGGTGGCGGTTGGCACCCGCACGCCTGTTGCCTCGGCAGTCGCGGTCTCCTCCCATAGCTTAATATCCCGTGACGGGACAATGGGTGTGCAGTGAGGATATATTACGAACTTCAGTTGTCGGACCCATTTATACGATCACTGCTCCTTAGATACTTGCCTTTTGTAGGATACGTTCACGTGGCTGTACTGGAGGGCAAAAACATATCTGACTTCATTTATTTAAACGTACTTGCACGAGATCGATAGTGTTATTATCAAAACTTGTTATGCTATTTTCCACCTCCAATCGATTGTCGAGCTTTGTAAAACAACGTTTTGAAGTTTGTTTGCTATCCAGTAAACTAAGCCTTTCCCATGGAACCACGGGTCTAATTCATTCGTTACTGAAGTGATATATCAGCGCGTGACTGTTTCCTGCAAAGCTAAGGCCTATTTCTCTAATGTTTCCTCGTGAGTTTGCCGGAGTACTCAGTTCAGCACTCGTCATGGATACAGTCTTGTTCCTCGTCATCAGTCCAAGATCCTAACAACAGCTTTTGGTAGCCAAACTTTTACTGAAAATAAGACTGCGGCCAGTAGTTCAAAAGGTGGATAAGTATTAACCAGGAGCCCATAACCAGGAGCTCCATGTCTCATAC
>JAOWCC010000064.1:12053791-12141757 GCA_030867875.1 Actinernus sp. WN-2022 | reverse complement strand
GTTCGACACTCGTGTGAAATTCGCTCTACTTTGGCAGTGTTTGGTTTATCCCAATCAAGATCAGCCACTGGACAAACGAGCAAGATTCTCAAAGATAGAAGATGTTAGTTGAAGTTAACCTAATTATTTTCAACCACATTTTAACTCTGATCATACTGTATACCATCCATGATAGAACCAGGCACGTTAACATGGTCTTAGTCTCATTCTGAATTTAAATATTTACAAACAGCGAAAAGGTGGGTCTTTCTAGGTGTATCAACGTCCTGAATTTCAGGACAATGAACATTGAATGAATATTGAACATGAATATTGTGGGGTAAGGGTTCTTTGTACTTCAGGGTATTCTTTTGCTGTAGTTCATTGTATTCTGGGGTTAGTTAGTTTTTTTATTTCAGGGTATTGTTTTGCTGTAGTTCATTGTCGTTGATACGCCTAGAAAGAGCCGAAAAGGGTGTAGACGAAACTGCAACAGTTTTTTCGCTTTTGTGTGACCGCATCGCCACCCTATTGGTGGACATTCCTCATCCTTCCTTCCTTGAACTAAGGACAGTCGAGAAATACTGGGAACTAACTGCATTCACGATCGGCTCACGACCGGGAACTAATAGCCGAGATATGCCTCACTTCCTACATATACAAAGGAATCAATACGAGGCTCCGTGCATAATGCTCAGTCGTTCGTAGTCTTGTCACGAACGACTGAGCATTATGCACGGAGCCTCGTATTGATTCCTTTGTATGTAGGAAGTGAGGCATATGGATCTCGGCTATTAGTTCCCGATCGTGAGCCGATCTAAAACTACGTTTTTGAAGATAGCTTACTCCAGTATTCATGGCAACGCCTTTCCCATGGGAATCAATTCATTCGTTAATGAAGTATTATATCAGCACGTGACTGTTATCTGCAAAGGGCCTAGTTGGTAGTTGTTCTCATGAATAATTAATTCGAGTAGCTGAACATTTTTCACATCTGGAGAGCGGATGGTTCTAGTGGTTATCTAATATACTCGGGTGGTTCGACCCCAGTCCCCAGGTAGAACCTCGTGTTTTTTTTTCCTCTCAACTTCTTTCTCTTCTTGTTTCCCTGTGAGCCCTAGGCCAGTGAGAACTTATCCGATTTACCTGGGAACTCCTTTTCGAGATGGTTAGGGTAAGTTTTATGATTCGGGTTAGGGGTTTAGGGTTAGTGCATGTCACTCAGTTTTCGTGATTGTATTTAATTAGTTCCCAATATTTCTCGGTTCTAGGCGGTAGATCAATATCTCTGTCTAGCAGGGTAACCAACAAGGTATATCTTGCCAAGAGTACGAAGAGGTGTGACTAGTCTACCTCTCCCTGTTAGTTATGAATGTTTTACACCAAGACGAGGCTAATACTGAGCAAATGCGCATGTACTTATCGCGTACAGCGGTAATTTTCGAATACGAAGATTTCGTATGAGTGGGACAATACGGCATGTCCGTAGCCTTACCGTAATCGTAATCGTACCGTAGCCTCACCGTAATCGTACCGTAGCCTTACCGAATCGTACCGTAGCCTTACCGTAATCGTACCGTAGCCTTACCGTAACCGTACTGTAACTTCGAAAGACAAAACAATGGGAATCCATTCAGTGGCACGGCATGCCGTATGATAACCGTGCTTTTAGTTATTGCCGTAACTTGCCCACTCCTACTAAATCCGCTCTGTTTTTACAGATATTGTAATAAGGAATTCTACTATTTCATGAAAACTTGGGGCTAGTTTCTCTGTATTTGCGCTATGGATATTTTTGTCACTTCGCAAGAGTATAGGCTCTTTATGTCTCTATCAATTCCAAACCTGCCCATGGGGGGGGGGGGGGGGGGGGGGGAGGGGCATACGTGGGGCATGTGACTGAGTTTCTGTTTTGGGGGTGAGGCATTTGCCAACAAGCTAAGCTCTTGTTTTTTTGTGTGTTTTTTTGGGGGGGGGGGGGGGGGGGATAGTAAAAATAACGAATGTTTATAAGATGCCACGGTGGGGTATTTGCAACGCTCTTAGCTTATTCAAAAATATCCGGGGGGGATTTTCTTAAAAAAATGGGCAGGTTTGTAATTGATAGAGACATGAATCTTTACTAGAAAACAACGGTAAATGTAAAAATCGAATATTATAATAGTTGTAAATAGGTTAAGGGTGCATAAAGCTTGGAAATGATAAACAATTAGTTATAATGAAATATTGTAGAAGTAAATGAGCTGTTTCTACCTGTATTAAAATCAAATGTTGTAAAGAGAATGTGTCGTTTGTTAATCAACTATTAAAGCGAACCTCCACTGAAAAACAACGTTGGCTCTCAAATGTTTGTTATGGATATCTAAATCAGTATAATGCTGTTTGTTTCCCGTAAATTGTACATTAGGTGTTAGTTATGGACCGATTTTTCATGTTTATAAAGTCATTTAAATTTCCCGGGGGCTGCCATCTTGGATCTTATGACGTCACACGTGTGACATAAGATCCAAGATGGCGGCGCGCTGGAAATTCAAATGAGTTTATGGACAGGAAAATCGCTCCATAACTAACACCTAATGTACAATTCTACAAGAGACAAACATATAATTAGATATCCATAACAAACAGTTGAGAGGAAACAGTTTTTATTTCAGTGGGGGTCCCTTTAAATATAGAGACCTGAGCGAAATTTTGTTCGCTAAATTCCTGGTGCGTGTGGGATGATGAACAAAATAATTTTTGTTCTATTAACACTAACAGGTTCGAAAGCTCCGGTTTAAAAGCAAGGCTTAGCGGATGGGGTACGCTAGTACTTCGAGTTTGTCAGTTTGCGCGCAGAAGGAAATATTCCTGGGGAAGGGAGGTGCGGTTTGGAGCCTTGATGGTTTTCACTTTCCAGTTAGAGTAACACGTGAAGTGTTAGGGTTTCTTTATGGGCGGAGATTTCTGTCAAATGTCCTGTACAGTACGGCTTATTGGAGCGTCTGTAGATAAACCGCCCTCCGGCATCACTTTATATTCCATGACTATTCGTCTGTACCTTGGGCCACACCGCGGCAAAACGTCACGCGCATGCGTATTTGCTATTTCTTGTCCGCGCGCGGCCGCCCCCAGGTTCCCGCAAAAACTGAAATGAAACAACAGGCACATGCCGTGATTTTAACGTTTCTGCTTAAAAGTATTCATTTGTGAAGTGTTTTGTCAAAAAATAAGAAAACTACTTAAAAGTAAGCCTAAGACTTTAACAGGTTGAAGTTTTCTTAATTTGTAATTCATTGTGAGTTTACTAAGTTATAAAAATATTTACTAAAAAAGTTGAAACCCTCGGTAATTTGTATTTGATAGCAGAGCCTTCGTTCTTTTGGCCAGCGGAGCATACCGTTTTGCCGCAGTGTGGGCCTGGGCAAAACAAGAAAACCTGATTCTTGGGTGAACAAACGAGCGTGAAAGCAAGACAGTTGTTGTGTTGCTTCGGGTGAGCAAACGAGAAACATTTGTTATTTGCTTTCGCAACAAATATTGCGCTCACGGACAATTCAAGGAAACATTGGAGCCATTTAAACGAGTTAGGGAAAGTTAGATGTGTTTTCGCATTGGGTTACCTGTGGCACGCCCCATTTTGACCGCGCGCCATAGGTAAGGTAACCCAATCCGAAAACATTGGATCAGAGTCGAGTACAAGACAAATTTCAACTTGCTCGATAGAGTAGTTCTGAAGTCGAAGTCTCGAATGAAGAAAATCGCAAGGATTGGTAGTTTGGAATATACCTTATTTTCGTTTTTGCAATGTGTTTTGTTCTCATTATCTAAAAGTGCGTTCACACTAGGGCCGAAACATGTTTCAAATAATCATGTTTCAAAGAAACGCATTTCTCATAAACTTGTTTGAAACTGCATTGTTCACATTAGCGGTCTGTTTCAAACACGTTTGCGTAATTTACGCAGGTTGCAGTTTCTTCAGCAAACTTTTTTATTAGAGCTCGAACTTGTAGTTGCTGTTATCCTGGTTCAATCTTACGAACTTCAGTTGTCGGACCCATTTATACGATCACTGCTCCTTAGATACTTGCCTTTTGTAGGATACGATCACGTGGCTGTACTGGAGGGCAAAACATATCTGACTTCATTTATTTAAACGTACTTGCACGAGATCGATAGTGTTATTATCAAAACTTGTTATGCTATATTCCACCTCCAATCGATTGTCGAGCTTTTTGTAAAACAACGTTTTGAAGTGTGTTTGCTATCCAGTAAACTAAGCCTTTCCCATGTAACCACGGGTCTAATTCATTCGTTACTGAAGTGATATATCAGCGCGTGACTGTTTCCTGCAAAGCTAAGGCCTATTTATCTAATGTTTCCTCGTAAGTTTGCCGGCCGAGTACTCAGTTCAGCACTCGTGGGATACAGTCTTGTTCCTCGTCATTCCAAGATCCCAACAACATCTTTTGGTAGCCAAACTTTTACTGAAAATAAGACTGCGGCCACGGCCAGTAGTTCAAAAGGTGGATAAGTATTAACCAGAACCAGGAGCCCATAACCAGGAGCTCCATGTCTCCGATACACAGGTGTCACAGCATTTTTACAAGTTGGGCTATTTTAGATTATTTCCCCCGCCAATAGTCCAGTTTCGTATTCGAAAATTACCGCTGAATACAATGGCTACAGACGCATGTACTCAGGCTTAGCCTCATTCTGAAGTTAAACATTCTTAAATACCAGCGAGAAGGTGCAAAATGCGAAACTACAACAATACGCAGAGTTGTGAATAGCCCACCTTCTCGCTGGTATTTATGTACTGTTGAAAACACGAACAGCAGTGTTTTATCAAGTTTAAAAATTCGAGGGCGAAGCGCGAGAATTTTTAGACTTGATAAAACACGTGCTGTGAGTGTTTTAAACGGCTTCAAAAACGCTTTAAGAATGTAATGAAAGAAAGACGCACATCTCAAGGAAATGGTTACTTAATGAACCATTGTGAACCTTTGTATTCACAACGCCATGCAAAATATTCGAGTAATCACCGCCTGCAATTACGAACATCTCAAGGGAATGACATGAAGAAATTACCATACTATGTTGTTTGAAGCGGCGTTCGCATGCAAGAAGAATCTGCACTTGAAGGATTTGGTGTCGTGGTTTACCTCGATAAAGTTCAAGACTTGGAAAGCGATGTGACTGACATGACTCTAATTTTTTGACTCCGGCACAAAATATGTAAGTTTAATGCACGTTTTTATTATTTTACGGCTTTGAGTTTGGTTTAATAATTGGAACTAAACAGTGGCTCGGTAAACAAGTAATGGTAGTTGGATAACTTCATTTTAAAAATATTATCTGTGTATCTCGGTAGTCTGCTGATATTAGTAAATTTAGTACAAAATTTATTATCTAGGTACCTTATGTTCCGTGTACTTTTTGCTATCTTTGGGTCTTTATCAGTGAATTCTTAATTAGGATAAAACTTTATATAGAATTTCATGTTCATTAATATTCTTTATATAAAACGTTCATCCTAATTAGCAATTCAGTGAGAAAGCTGAAACATCAATAGAAATTCCATTGTCTCAATCATTAACCCCGTTTCCCTCTGGGACAGAATTCAAATCCCTCCGCGGGCCTTTTAGAATGATGAGATTTTATCAGGTGCGCACGTGACTGATTTGCTTCATCTGATTGGACAAAATGCTCATTAATTATTCATGAGTTTTTGAAGAATGTTTAACTTCAGAATGAGGCTAAGCCTGAGTACTTGCGTCTGTAGTCATTACATTCAGCGGTAATTTTCGAATAGGAAACTGGAGTATTGGTGGCGGAACAAAGGTACCTCATTAGCTACTTTTGTTATACCAAACAACATGGCTGCTACGCTTTTCCTTAGGAATAAGTGCAACTCAACAATCCTTGGTTTTCACGTGACGTGAAAAGAAGGTAAGAAGAATAAGAAGGGTAACCGAAGAAGGGTACCCATGCATAAGAACGGTAACCGAAGCTCTCCACTAAACTACATGTACAGGCCTATTTCCCTTACATCCATCCCCCTGTAAGATAATGGACCACATCATACACCATCACATTATCATACATCTTGAGAAATATGACATATAATCGAAATATAAGCATGGCTTTAGGAAAGGAAGGTCCTGCGATACACAGCTAATTAATACTCTCGAAGCAATAACAAGATCCTTGGATGATAGAGGACAGGTAGATGTCTTAATACTTGATTTCTCCAAGGCCTTTGATACCGTACCACACCAACGACTCCTCCATAAAGTGTACCATTATGGTATCCGTGGACCTGATCTTTCCTGGTTGAAACAATGGCTGACAGCAAGCTAAGAACACAGCGAGTCGTAGTTAATGGAGAGTTTTCTGATGTAATACCCGTATCATCAGGGTTCCTCAAGAACGGTGTTAGGGCCTCTGATGTTTCTCCTTTATGTCAAAGACATGGAGGATGGAATAGACTCTAACATATGTCTTGAGCTACGCTGATGACTGTTTACTATTTAGGGACATTAAAGTGCCTATCACCCGTTTGCAATTTTGATAGCTTATGAACCTCCGAAACGTTTTGAGTACTTTTGTGAAGAAAATTTTGGTTTAAAGTGAATACTTTATGTTCTACGCTTGTTTGAAATCGTGTAAATGTGACCTTTCCTGACCCATGACCGCGTAAGCAAAAGCCTGGGTCGAAACCTGGGTAGACGTCATCTTGACGTCATATAATTAATTCGGCTTTGCAATCATGTGAAGAAATACTCAATGTGTTGACTAAAATGACTTTTTTCTTTACTAACAACTCAAAAACTGTGTATATTTTCTATGCATCGATGTTGTTGTGATAAAAAGGCGCCATGGAGAATAATGCATTAATGAGATGACGTCTACCCAGGTTTCGACCCAGGCTTTTACTTACGCGGTGATGGGTCAGGAAAGGTCACATTTACACGATTTCAAACAAGCGTAGAACATAAAGTATTCACTTTAAACCATTTTTTTTCTTCACAGAAGTACTCAAAACATTTCGGAGGTTCATAGGCTATCAAAATTGCAAAAGGGTGATAGGCACTTTAAAAATAAGAACGATACAATAAAGTTGCAAGAAGACCTGAATAGACTATTTAAGTGGTCTGAGTCCTGGCAGCTGGAATTTAACGCCTCAAAGTGCTTATTCTTTGTATTCACCGCAAAAAAAACTGTCGCAGGTGAATTTTCATTATTCACTCTGTGGAAAAGAATTAAAACCCGTCAAACATCATCCTTATCTGGGCGTGCAACTTCAGTCAAGCTTAAAATGGAACCATCATATTGATGAAAAGGTTCATAAAGGCTCACGGATCTCTTGGGTTCCTTAGGAGAAATTTAAACTGTTGCCCTGAAAATGTTAAACAACAGGCTTACTTTGCCTTAGTTAGACCTCATGTAGAATTCGCCAAGCGCCGCCTGGGACCCTCGCCTGAAAAAGGATATTGATAGCATTGAGATGGTCCCAGCGACAAGCTGCTCGTTGTGTGAAGCGTAACTACATGTACATTCGTCAACCTGGTACAGTAAACTAAGATATTGGATGAGCTTGAATGGCCTAGCCTTAAATCACGAAGAAGGGAGGCACGCTTTTCCCTAATGTACCGCAGTCTTCATGGCACCATGGCAATCAACATACCATATTATGTCACTCCACTAACTGTTCCGACATTCTCTCCGTCTGACTCATATAAGTATAGTTTCTGGCCCAGAACTATCATTGATTGGAACTCTCTACCACCGCATGTTTTGGAAAAAACGAACGTGAAAGCCTTCAATTCACTCTTTTCACCTGGTGGCCATCTTGGATTCAAAGCGAGGCAATCCTTTGTTTTTGCCAGGTTAGCCTCGCAGTGAGGGATAGTCAAAACGAGGCTAACCTGGCAAAAACTAAGGATTGCCTCGCTTTGAATCCAAGATGGCCACCAGGTGAAAAGAGTGACTAGATGTATTTTTTTTGTGGTTCTCTATTTTTACTTTCAACTTCATTATTTATTTATACATTGTATATATTATTTATTCTATTTCATTTTTAATTATTCCAAACGTTTTTCCCTTAGTTTTCCCTCTGCGTAGTACCCACAAGGTGTTGCAGAGTACCAATGTAGATACAGACGTCATCAAAAACCTAAAATATAAACTATAAGTCCTACAAAGCTTTTCTTTGTATATATTCTAGACATTGATAATAATAGTCTACACATAAAATTTTACATCGATGGGGTGTGTTGTTCCGATGTAAATAAATTTTGAATTTTATGACAGAACGACTCAGTGTGTTTTACGGAAGGCATAACAAGAATCCATGTAATTGTGTCAATTTCTTTTTTTAACTCAATAAACCTTTAAAAGTTGCATTTAAAGAATTTTGAAGTGAAATCCAATGATTTTGATGGGAAATTAAGCTTTATCTGTATTTTCGTCTTATGGCCGCCATGTTTGTGTCACAGAGAGGGACACAAACGGCCGGCCGCATACAAGACATACAAAGTACTGTAAAATTGTCGTACATTCCTTGGCCCACAGATCCGTTAGGAAATAATCTAATGTTCCAAAATTTGGGTTATAAGTGTATTGTTGGTAATTCTACAAGGACCTAGATGTTTTATTTGATTTTATCAATGCGAACCAACTTTGCGATCGCGTATCATGTCGATGAAAACAACCAATATTGAGAAAGCGTTCTAAAAATAACCTAACTTATGAAAACGCATATAGACTTAGTATGCGGGATGGATGCTCCTGGTTATGGGCTCCTGTTTTATCCGCTGGCCATGGATAGGGGGTTTATCCGGTGGATATATTAGTTGTCCACTTTTGAGTAACCTAAACTTGGGCACGGAACTCCAAACAGGCGGGCCGAGGTGATCTCGACACCTACTTTCAGGCCACACCGCGGCAAAACGTCACGCGCATGCGTATTTGCTATTTCTTGTCCGCGCGCGGCCGCCCCCAGTTTACCGCGAAAACTGAAATGAAACAACAGGCACATGCCGTGATTTTAACGTTTCTGCTTAAAAGTATTCATTTGTGAACTGTTTTGTCAAAAACTAAGAAAACTACTTAAAAGCTAAGCCTAAAACTGTAACAGGTTGAAGTTTTCTTAATTTGTAATGCATCGTGAGTTTACTAAGTTATAAAACTATTTACTAAAAAAGTTGAAACCCTCGGTAATTTGTATTTGAGAGCAGAGCCTTCGTTCTTTTGGCCAGCGGAGCATACTGTTTTGTCGCGGTGTGCTTTCAGGCACGCCCCGGTGCATTACCTGCATTTACACGACAAATATTATTTTAGGGGTGCCGTGCCGAAAAAAAATGGTACGCGTGCCCAAAATGCTTGTGTAGACCGGGGTTCAGTTATCAATGGGGTCTATGTTACACGTTAACTACAGAATATTACAGGTATTATATTATAATTGTCTTTAATAATATAGATACAAAAATACTCAATTCTGATTTGCTGAGCATAGACATGTTAATCACTAACAGCAGTGTAGACACAGGCCATGCATTTTGAAAATACATGTGAAGAGCTCACTATTGCATATTGTATGACTCCTACAAAATTATTCAAAGCATTTCACATGACATACACGACACTAGCCTTCTAGTTGATATTGGCTGAGCGTCGTCTAATGTCGCCTTAGTTTGTCAGTTTTCATCCGTGACTGCCCTGATCTCCTCTTCAGCTTCCAAAGATCACGGTATTCTTCTAGGTGGGCATACTGTGTTCGTTTGTACAACTGGATTATATCGCGCACTAGCAGGTCCCGCCTGATTGTGCTAGAAAGTCTAAAACGGGCGTCTTGTACATGTTGTATTATATACCTTCACTTGCGCCCCGGGCAAGCACTTACAAGTATAATAAATATAATGGGTACGATACGGTGATAGCTCCAAAACCCAGATGTCCCATGCAGTTATTGTGAAAACGAGCCTGGATCTGATTGATTATTCTGAGTCGGTCTATAAGGTTCCAGGTTCCACAACATTTTACGAAAAACCAGGACCTTGAAATCTAAATTAGCTTGGTTCAAACCTGGACCCTGTTCCGCCGCATATCTATCAACGTTATAAACGAGAGTGGCTCCCTGAAGTTTGGGCCGGTGTAACTTTTCTACTTTCCTACTTGACTCGGCTTTTTTTACAGAATTTTACCAAACATTTTCTTTGCCAGTTAAGTACACCACGCGGCCATGGTAACCATAAGTAATGTTAGTGCCACCTTAATAGTAAGTGATGACAGAGTTGTTGTTCGCGTTGAGTTAGTGCACGCTTTGTCATGGCGCGTTTAAGTTCAGGTGGATTCGCGCTAAACCCCTCGGGGTCACCTTCATTGCTTGACTCTACACTCTTCAGGACTAAATTACTTGTAGGCTTTCTGTCAATGTTATGCTTTTTGAACTCGTTGCCTGGGAAATTCGTATTTGACGATCATGAAGTTATTGAGACGAACATAGACATCCGGTAAGTGAGGCAGCGAGTGCATTCGCTTATTTGTGATTTTATTTGTTCTTGTTCACCAAGCATTGATGATGCAAACGCTTGTTACTTTTTAATACATCGACTTTATAGCACGAAATGTGCTGCATTTCACTGAGTCGTCCTGGATGTAGAGCGAAAGAAAATGTAAATCAAATTTCAAGTATTTTGTTAGCGAAATGACCTTTTCTAATGCAGTGAAGCAGTGTATTATTATCCGAGCCTTCTAGAAGCTCATGTTTTCATTAGGGTTACCATACAGCTTAAAGCTTGTTATTTATAGAGAAGAAAGGATGATTTATAAGGTAGACATTCAGTACAATAAATTCTGTATTAAATTAGTTGGAACGTCAAATTAAAACCAACAACACGGTTTTCGGGATACGATTACAGTTGTAAATTACGATTACAGTCGTGAAATTTGCATCCGTAACAGGCATGCATTATTGACTAGCTAAGCTGTCTTCGTGAAAAATATTTACATTTTAAGGAAATGATTTTAGTGCACATTTGTGTTTAAATCCATCTAAAGGTTTTTGTACAAACCCCAAAATCTCGTTGTTGTACTAAACACTGTATTATTACGCCGTATTTCACACAGTAAGGTATATTTTTAGATATGTTTTGACGTGAACAAGATACAATATTGGTTTTTAGTATATACCACACCAGTGAATATCACTTTTCGCGCGCTCTGATTGGCTACTCAAACAGTAAATATGATTTCATATTCACCTCCGAGCAAAGCAGCAATCACCTCGCGCGAGTTTTTGTCCATTTTACAGAAAATAAAATAACTATTTAGTGCTGGTTATTCACCTGCAGTGCGGTATATACTAAAACAATTATTCACCTCAGTATCGGTGAATAGTGGTAGATTCCTTACCGAGCCGCTTACCACTGTTCACCTCCACTTCCGTGAATAATTGTTAAATATTTCGAGGCCTGCATCAATCTCTTTTCGGCGAATTTCTAAAGAATTCTGATCTTCGAAAATCCATTTCTACAAAAACATCTGATCGGTACTTCAAATTTCCCATGCGCGGAATACTTCCGGTTTTATAAACGACTTGCTTCCGGTCCGTGAAGAGTTGTAATAATTAATTTGATTTTATTCACTCAGCTATGTTAACTAACTAAATTACAATCAAGAATTCGCCAGGGGTCGGTTGAGAAAACGTTTGGAATCCAAATCAGATCTCAGTTAATTCTACGTTTTTCGTGAGTTTTCAATCAGAAAATTAGGGTGCGTTGGTTTAGTTTATAATAAAATGTAAACAATCGGAACAGATAGCCACAGCAGCACAGCAGTACGTATACTCTTTATAAAATTCAATCAACAACCCAGCTTGTCTCTTTGTTGCCCCATTTCAGACCACCTGACTTTACTCGTGAGTGATGTTTTTTTGTTTTTCTGTATCCCACGAAGAGAACTGATGTATACGTTTCTAGACTTCGAAAACAAAGCACTGAATCTGAAATGGCAACACACAGGCAAGCTGAATGGGTCTTTGTAAATCGTAAATTATAAAATCAATTTTATGTGATACATTATTTGATCGAGAATAAACCGTGAAACCTTATCAAGTCAAAAACTTAAAGTGAACTAGCTGATGTAAAACGATAAACATGGCGCGCATCAATTATATACGTCATATAGTTTACGAGTCTCGGCATTAGGGACGGACCATTATAAAAGTTATTGTTTTGGGGGGGGGGGGGGGGGGGAGGGGAGGATTCCCCCAAAAAAATCCATACAAGGGTAAATTATCCAAAAAAATATTCATGCACAGCCAGCAACACAGAAAAAAAATTCCTACATGGAACTTCCCAACTTCACCCCAGAAATCTAAAGTGATTTATTTATAGTGAAAACAAGTTTGAGCAAAAACATTCTGTATCGGAAGTATAAACCTGGTCATTCATTCAGTGTAAATTTTAACATTGAAATTGAAAGAAAAAATTGCTGCATCTCTTGTCCTTGACCTCTTTTATATGACAGGAAAGAAAGATGGGATGCAATTGCATAGTCAACATATAAATGCAGTTTCCATAGCATGAAACGTACTCTTCCCAAGACATAAGACACAGTGAAACAGCTGTTGATAATTGTTAAGCCTTTTTTTATTTTCAAGTTGAATTTTAGCCATCTGATATAATAAATGAGAGTTCTCTATTCATGAATATAGCGACTTGTTTCCTATAGGCTCTTTTGCCTATTTGATAAATGGTCTCTTTCGCTATATTAATATTAACATTATAAACCAGAACAAAGTATTTTTTCTTCTACTCTAACATATTTTTTTTATAATAAAAATAATGTATACAAACATAGAATGAGGACCGAAAACCTGTGAAATAAAACAAAACAAGAGCCCATCTGGGCTTTCACTCGGGCCACATGAGATTGAAGATGAAATACACTTTCATTTGAAATCCTCTTAGTATCAAGTCGTGCTTTAATTCGCCAGTGAGAACGTCAAAAAAACAGACTGGTCTATTAATCGCTTTTATGGCATGACTATGATAACGCAGGATTCGAACAACAGAATACTGGCAATTCAAGTGTATAAATGCAATACAATGACATATTCAGACTTTGAATTTGATTGAAAATAGATCAAAAACTCGGGGAAATGTCCGGCTAAAACTGTATGAATAAATGTGAAATGAAACATAAATTTCATAGCAAGAAAAAAAATTGTAATTCCTATAAATGAGAAAGCTCTTCTATTAAGCCGCTTCTCATATACACAGACTGTTTCACAAAAAACATTTGCGCTTATCGACACAAGAATGCAGTTGACCTTTCAAATAATTTATTCTGAGGTACGCATACTCTAAATCACAGATGTTAAATAAAGCGATAATTAGAAGAAAAAGTACATTAACAGACAAACTGAGAGGAAATTTATTCAAATCAAAAAGAGTTTACTTACAGTACTTACGTAACTGAACTTTCGTTTTGGATCTTTTGGTAGTTTCATCTTCAATCTCATGTGGCCCGAGTGAAAGCCCAGATGGGCTCTTGTTCTGTCGTAAAACATGCCTTAGCTGTACAAGACCGCCCACGATGGAATAGATTTCTGACAATGACTCATTGAAAGTGATATCTCTCCTTGTCTCGCCTTGTCTGAGAGCTTTGAACTTTCTTATCTGAGCGCGCCTGACGAGATCTAACCTTTGATGATAATTAGATACCCGTTGATATCCAAACGTGTTTGGATATTGTATTTCGCTTACGTTTCTAAATGTACATTGGATCTGTCCAAACAGCGCTGATCGAATGTATTACGGCTCCTGGTTGTTCATGTATTTTTATGGTCAACAAGAGCGCCAGTTGAAATATCCTGAGCCTGTTGGAAGGCTTTCGCCCTCGCGGGTCGACCATTTTGATTTACTGTATTAAATTCTGTAAATACATTAACCTGGCGATTGTTGCGTGACCAGCACAGTGCAATCTGATTGGTGTGAATTTGACCTTTAACGCATGCGCAGATCGCGTGCTACACTGAATAAAAAAAAAAAAATAACGACTTGCATTTTAAGACTCGGCGCTGCCACAGGCAGCCCGAGTAATAAGTATTGAATAATTGCTTTTATTTTGTAACAAATAGAATAAACCACTCAACTGAAAGATAAGAAATGCACATTGGAATGTTAAAATGTCTAAAAACCAGAACTTTATTGTTCTCTATCATCCCCCAAAAAAAAACAGATTTTCACAGGGGCATGGCTCTTAAAGGTTACTTAGGACAAGAATTGTTAAGTACAAAGATAGCTAATTTTGGAATAACTTAATTTCCAAATTGAATAGATTAGTACATAATTTTTTTTCAAAAAAAAAAACGCGCATGAGATCTTAGCCGAAAAAGAAATTGCTGCACAGCAAACTGGAGTAAAAAAAAATCATGCAGCTTGAGAATCCCCCATCGATCTCACTTGTCTTTATACTCTACCTTGATTCTCATTGGATAAAATCAGTAGACGAAGCGAAACAAACTGCACTCCAGTTCAATGTTGGTAAATAGGTTCTTTTTTTCACCATGTACACCTATTTTAAAAAGGTTGTCCCATCGAAACCAACAAGCCAAGCCGCAAAGGCCTCTAGTTCTTATGAATACAATTATTTTTGAATTAATATTCCATGTCATACTCGCAAACATAAGTTCACAACAATCTCTCTATAACAAGCATATAGTTCCCTTCACGCCGAACGCCTAAGACGGAGTGATCTACTTTTTGACGTTGATGAAACGACTGCGAGCATTTTCACTGCAGCTTATTATATTTTTCGAAGATTTGGATGTGAAAAGTAATCGAAGACGAATAAAGGAAATTGTAAACATCATATTTCGAAAGAAAACACTGTTCTATGTCCCGTCGCCGTCCTGGTTTCTTAAAGGCCCTAATATAAAGGCGCAGGCCTCTCACCGCGACTCAACCCTTTCCAAATTCATTCACTTCACACAGTCATCTCAAACTCGATTTTTGTTTGCATTTCAGACCAACGACGCCTCTATCGTCAGTGTTTGCAAACGACTTCTGGGGGGAGCCCCTGCGGAGCAACACATCCCACAAGTCCTATCGGCCTGTGACAATACTCACGTTCCGATGGAACTTCTTTTTTGGTGGTTTGAATCCCATCGGTTATCACCTGATGAACATATTCCTACACTGCGCAGTATCCGTGCTATTTGTATCAGCATGTAGTTTAGTATTCCAAGAGATGACGCCATCGCTTCCTGCCACGCTATTGGCTGGAGTATTATTTGCTGCTCATCCTATTCACACAGAGGCCGTAGCGAACATTGTTGGTCGCGCTGATGTCCTTTGTGCGTTGTTTTATTTGCTCGCATTTTTATCTTTTGCGAGGAGTATTTCAGTGAGAACGTTTCCGTCGAGGCCACAGCCTAATGGTGTCACACATTCACGGCCTGTGACGCACTCGAGGGCGTGGCTACTAGTGAGTGTTCTGTGTTGTTTACTGGCTATGTTAAGTAAGGAGCAAGGTATCACCGTTGTTGCCGTGTGTGTGGTTTATGATATTTTCTACGTGTGTAATGTTACTAGAAGGGAACTAGTAGCAATCGTCGAGCGTCCATCGATAATCATTTCAAGGTACGTTTACGCCCTTTCCAAAAACCTTTACGGAGGTAGCACATAAGACATTACGTGACATGAATGGAGGTTAGAATGCGAGTAAGCCCCCGCTATTTTTCTTGGTCACTGTCCGTATTCTTTTGCTCATTGTAATTTTGCCCGAGCGAAGATTGGAAATGCGACTGTTCGCAGTCTAGATGCAGGTTGGCGCAGTGGTAAAACACTCGCCTCTCACCCCTGCGATCCCGGGTTCGATTTTCGGCTCGGGCACCGCATGTGAGTTAGGTTAGTTGTCGATCACTTATCTCCATTCGCGGGTTTTTCTCCAGTTTTCATTCCTTCGTAAGAACAAACATGTGAGTCGTGTCCAAAATAGTTAACGTAGCGAGGAGAGTGAGGAGTAATAGCAGGTCCACATCAGCTTTAAAATGCCATAATAATCAGCCTGCTATAACAAATAACTAGATTATTATGGAATACTGGCGGTGAATTGTATTGGGATAAAACATTTTTAGAGCCCTTATTTGTGTACCAGGTGTATTATATTCTGGGATCAGGTTTCTTCGTATTGTAGGGTATTGTTTTGTTGCTTGTTTTTAGCTTTTGTCATAGTACTATTTACAATATGAGCGACGGATATACCACTGCATATACAATACAATTCGGACGCGAATAGTGTAATGTACTTCTGAAATGAACTCTATAAAGTAGACCTAATTATAATCTAATTAAGAAATGATCTCCATCATAAGAAAGAGCACACTGAAATGAGTAAGTTTCCCAAATTTGGGGACGTTTCATCGGATAATTACGATGTGGTGAGCTTTCAAAAATCGCATATTTGTGCGATTTTGGAAAGCTTGCTATTCACTCTATTTACCAAATCATGCGCTCTTTCTTATGGCGAGGTTTATTTGTTAATACAAACTCGGTCCCAGTCTTTTTATCAATTTGGTAGAGGCCAATAGATCCTTTGCATGTGACGTCATCAAAATTCTAAAATCTAAACTATGAGATATATGAAGCTGTTCTTTTAATATGATTTAGATATCGGTATTCTCGGTATTCTTCGAAAAATGTACGTCGATATGGTGATTTGTTTTTGAGTTACAGTACTTTGAAAGGTCAGCGTGTTTCCTAAATGTCAAGGAAATCCATATATTTCGGCCAATTTCAAATTTTTGACTTGATAAACCTTTAAAAGTGATATCTAAAGTGTTTTGAAGTGAATGCTAATCATATTGATGGGAAAAACAGCTTTATTTGTAGAGTACGTTTTTGGCCGCCATCTTGGTGTACTAAAGCTGTACACCAACATGGCCGCCGCATACTAATTACACTAAATTGTTCGAATATTATTTGGCCGACAGCTCGGTTACGAAGTACTCTATATTGCTCCAAAATTTCGGACATTTCTATATTTTTACCTGCTCTATACACAGCATTAAAAATATTTTACTAATATAATTTTTTTCTTGAGGCAATTTTTGTTGTGACGTCAATGCAAACGATCAATAGTTATATAGGACGTGCTTAAAGATAATTCCATAATGGTGAGACGGTACATCAAGACATGAGTTTTACTTTGTCGTTCTACCAATCGAAACGCTGCAGCATTCAAGTCACATGGATACCATTGTAAACCCGATACAAAATTGTAGTTAGCCATGTTAGTATTCTGTATGTAATAGATACAGATTGAGTGGCCGAGCTTTATGGGCTTTACAAACTCTCGCTCGAGCTGAAAGCGAGAGTTTGTAAATCCCATATATAAAGCACGGACACCAATTCTGTATCTGACTTATCAAACGTCTAGATGTATAGAGTCGTGTTTTCAGTTATTTTGGCGATACGAATTAATTTGGCCAAGAAAATCGGAGCAAAAGTTCATGTAAATCAGGATAAAATCTGTATCAGATTTACAGATCACTTATCGCTCATTGATTTCCTTTGTTTTTGCTTCATGAATTATTAATTAGTTTGATAAGAAATGATACAGCATCGTAACTAAGCTAATTAGAATCCTCTGTAATATATGAGGGGGATCTCACAACAGATTACGGACCTCCCCTACTGCGCCCTTCTGAATTATTCATGATTTTAAAATATATATTTTCCAAATTTTGTGCGCGATCGCGTATCCCGAAGTAAAAGCCAAACTTTAAGACAAACTGATGATTTCCGTCGAATCCATTTGCAAATCACACAGTAGAATATCCGTTCCGAGTTTCCAGTTTTTTTGGGGTACAAAAGTTTAACGTCCACGTCGCGGCCATGTTGAGTCCAGAAGGATAACAACCTTTGTTTTTACTAGTCTAAACTCGTTCTGAAACTGCTCAGTTCGAGGTTCACCTTGCAAAATCTAATGTTTCTAGCCAATATTTCTGTCTCGTACTGGCTATACAAGTCGAGTCCTTAACCGTTATATTTTCCTCTTTTTTTCTCCACTTAGATTGTGGCCGAAATGGGTAAAGAGACTTTTTGAAAGAACATCCATATTGGTTCTTACCTGTACTGTGTTACTATACGCGAGAATCGTCATTATAGGTGGAGGACTACCCACATTTGTAGAATCAGATAACCCAACTTACTTCCACAAGGACGTGTGGACACGAATTAGGACGTATTCTTATATAGTGACATTCAACGCGTGGCTATTACTGTGCCCTAGTATGCTGTGTTACGATTGGTCCATGGATAGTATCACGAGGATAAGGACATTATGGGATGAGCGCAATTTGGCGTCAGGGTTTCTTGTGGTTATAGTGAGTGGATTATTGTATAAAGGTAAGAAGATTGACTCTAAGTCAATCATAATGCTAAGTGGTGCTAATGTTTCTTCCGGTAAGTCATATCAGTTAGCTCATGCAGTGGTTTAGAGCCGATCTAGCCGTGCATTTGGATTCATCGGTTTCGAATCCCGGCCGCGTTCTTCGAGGGGAGGGGGGGGGGGCATGCATGGGTTTTTGAGTTATCTTTCCTCGTAAATCTGTATCCATGGCCGTACATACCTACCCATTTATCATACAAATGCCCCTCCCTCCCCCTCGTAGGGACGTACAAGCCGTTGGCCTTGTCTATGTTTTCTAGCCTATATGAAGTTGACGTAAAAGAACCTGTTGTGGTATTCATGGCAGAGCAGGGATACAGTATACTGCATAATTATCAAACAGTCGTGATTGTAATTAAAACTACACGTCAGCACATTGCGCCACAATAGCTGATATTACAGTTCCGTCTACGAACAGCAATTTCAGCGGTATTGACCCAAATGCCTCACTTGATGTAATGAAGCGCTATTCAAACCATCATTCTTGTATGACACCAACACCCTCTTAAACAAGCACGACTAATTTAGATACACAGTTTGAATAGCGCTTCATTATATTGAAGTGAGACGTTTGGGTCAATACCGCTGAAACCGCTATTCGTAGACGCAACTGCAATCCTATTTAGCAGTCTGTGAAGCTCGTTTAAATATATAAATACAATAACCTATTTGTGGCGTCGAAATACGCGCTGATATTTCGTCCGCGGACATTATCTGTTCCGAGAAGAGAACAGTTCCCGAGAGCGCTAGCGAAGCTCGAGGGAGACTGTGAGCTTCGAGGATCAGATAATGCCCAAGGACAAATATCAGGGCATAATTCGACGCCAAAATGTAGGTTATTGTTGTTATATATCATCCTTCAAATATTTTCTTCAGTTGACGCGGGCTTATACGCCCACAGGGGGTGTATTCGCTCTTATTTCATACTTGTATCCCTTGCATTTATAACGAGCAATTTTGCGAAAACCTCGTCAAGTATGAAATAAGACACTTAAAGGGGAACTGAACCCTAAAATGAACCCAACGTCTTTACAAAGATGTATTCGAAAGAAATAAGTTCTGCTATTTTATTTTTCTGTGTTGCGCGTCTACGAGGAGAAAATTAGTCTCCAAGTTCGATTTTTCGCTGAAAAATCTATATTGTGTGGCGGCTCAATTCAGTGCAAATTTCCCCATAACGTACGTCACGTATACCAACGAAGAACGATCACACCTCCAGCACAAAGAAAACACAATGGTCCGCAATTAGAAGCCATTAGTCCTGCTATTCAATGTCGGGAACAGCATGGCAAAACTAATTTATTCCCCGTATACTACGTCACAAATAACAAGACTTGAGCCGTCTGTACATAGCGGAGGCTGTGAGTAAGGTTTTCGGATTTTCTCTTCCTAGACGCGCAACACAGAAAAATAAAATAACAGAACCTATTTATTTCGAATATATGTTTGTATAGACATTGGGTTGATTTTAGGGTTCAGTTCTCCTTTAAATACCTCGAACGTCGGCAATAAGCCATATACATTCCTCGGGCCTACGGCCCTCGGGATGTATATGGCTTATTGCCTCCGTTCTCGGTATTTAACTCTCACATATTTCCCACTCGCGTTCAACGAATCACGCGCGCGAGAGAATATTTGATGCGGGTAATAATCCAGTATAACTTCCGCTACAGAAATGATTACCTTTACCGTACTATTTTGGACTTCTTTTAGATTTGCAGTACTCTCGAACCTCATTGACAGTAACTGTGAATTCTTTATCAAGCTCTTAGATCATGTATTTCGACCTGTGAAGTTATAACGCATGCGCGAGGAGTTTCCAAGACAAAGCCTCAACCTCGTGATGTTAACAGAAACGTTACCATGACAACGTATACAGACCACGTGACATCACAGAATTGCGCAACACAAACTAAGGTAGAAACAAACTCTTACACCGCGTTCACACTAACTAAACCTGTTGAATTAAACTGAGTTTATTTAACTCTATTTTGTAAACCACATTTTGAAATTCTTAGCCGCCATCTTGAACGTGTTTAGTCACACGGAGCTAAAACGGGCAGGTGGAACTCGTGGCTAAAATTACCTCCTACGGGTCGTTCAGCTAGTAACTCGGTTGTACCTGGTTTAACGCCGGGGAGCACGCTCTGCTAGCCTGCATAGCCTAACGTTCTTGGGGACATATGACAGGGTGAGAGTGAGAAAGGAACGTCGCTGTTTTTTTCCTCTGTCGCCCCATTCCCCTTAGAATGCCTGGTTACACAGGCTAGCGCTGCTAAACACGTACTTGTTCAAAAAATATCTAATTTTAGTTTGGTGTAAACGTAAAGTTTAAACATGCATACAATTTCTATTTCAGTGTTGCCGGTTAATTTCTGGAATGTCCCGTATTATGAATTTCCCTTGTTAAGAATGGCCCTTATTAGAAACATTATACCAACAATTTTTCCCGCCCAACAGTGTTCGGTAGCATTAATATATGCTCAATTAAAATTTTCATTCCCGAGGATCCTTTCATTCCATCAAAGAGCTTATCACTTGTTTCATATATCGTAGTCTTCACGGTGTAAGAAAAGTATTTTTCCGTTATGTTCTCAGTATGAACTACAGTTAACTTAAGTTCGTGCATGCTTCTCTGAATTTCTAACGAGACCTGAAACAACCATGGGAGCTGATCAAAGCCAGGTCCCGGCTAATCCACAGATCGAATTGGAATTTAGCGTGTTGGTTTTTGCGGAGGGAGGAAAACCGGAGAACCCGGAGAAAAACCCTCGAAGCAAGGGCGAGATACCAACGAACTCAACTCACAACTCACGCTTGTTGTGATCCAGATGTTGTACTCAGTGAATACAGCTATTTCAAAAAGGTTGTTGCGAAGAAACGGCAAACGACAAGCAACATTCCCAGACAGAAATTAGTGTATTATGGTTTTAACTGTTCAGCTGTTCAAAACGGATAAACTACAGTGTAATTCGAAAATCAATTCGCAGGAGACCATTAATATTCGTCGTAAAGTTTTTGACCCAGAAAGAAACGAATTCACCAGACTTGTCGCTTGTCGACATAACCTTTTTGACAGCTGTATCAGTATATTATTTGATGTTCATGTTATCATATTTTCAGAGTGTCGCAGTACTCAGCACGAGACCTAGTAAAGCAACACTGTTGGGTTTGTGTATGGTGATTATTCCATTTCTTCCCGCCTCAAACCTGTTTTTTCCCGTCGGGTTCGTCGTGGCAGAGCGAGTCCTGTACATACCAAGCATGGGTTACTGCGTACTCGCGACCCTTGGGATACGCGCGGTGTTCGGGACACAAAGCAGCACATCGGCCGCAGAAAAACAAGAGGTGAGAATAACAGCCCCAGTAAACACAACTGATTTTTTTTTTTTTTTGATTTTGAGACATTTGGATGAGAGCCTGATCAGAGCCTGATCACAGGAGTACAAACAATATGACTCAAGTCCCTTCTAGGCCTGCCTCCGTCAGTGGACCTACGATTTTACGTCCTTATCCGAGAAGACGTAAAGGTCTAACCATTTGCAGTTGTTTCACAAAGGCAGCACCTTCTACTCAGTTCTTTTAAGACCCTGAGTGTTGGTCTGGCCGGGGTTTGAACCCGCGACCTGCCGCTCGACAGACCGGAGCTCAACCACTGAGCATTCAAAGTGTATATAAGGTCCAAAAGTTTAATCATTAACATCGATTCTACATCAAGTGAATAGTTGAATAGTAGCATATTTCTCGATTTGAGTGTTGCATCCATGAGTTATAGAGGTTTATATTTATAATATATTCAAGCCGGTGACGTAAATTCGGTCTTTATTTATTATACAAAAACATACTGGTAGAGATACATGACCTTTTGTAAACATCTATGTTTATATTTGAAGGTTATATCAGTGATTCTACCAAATATTTTGTCAAAATCAGAAAACGGATTTCATTCACAAGGAAAGAGAAATGACAGTAAATTCCCGAGTATCGGCGTCAAATTTCCATCAACATTAGCATATTGGAAATAGAAACTCCTGGTAGACCAAAGTTAATAGAGTGGAATGGTTATGAAACCCAGCGACCTTCTTTGTTATATGTCTTTGTTAGCTTTTTTTCAACCGTGACCCTGCACAAAACACAATAGAAATTCCAATGTGTTAATCAATCAGCCAATAGAAACGTGTGAGTTCAGTCGTCCAGGGGACGCTAATGAACTATGACCCTGCACAATCTTTTGTCTTGCCCCCTTCCAACATAAATCGCAGCGCCTTTGTTAGCCCCTTTGAAGTTTGCCGGATTTCATAACCATTCCACTCTATTAACTATGGGTAGACGCAACACTAAATCAAGAAATATTCTACCATTCAACTATTCACTTGATACAGAATCGATATTTGTGACAGACCTTATTTTCACTTTAAACAATAAAAATAAGGACAGTTGGTCGCGCCTAAGTTCTTTAACATTTCCGTACAACCTTTATCGTCAATTACGATTATCGAAATTCAAACAAAAAGCGCGCAAACCAGAAACTCAACAATAATCATTAATCATTATTTTAAATTTTGTATCATAAATATTGATTCTACATCTGGTGAAGAGTAGAATATTTCTTGATTTGTGTGTTGCGTCGATGATCGAGTTATATTGCAATTTTTCCACGTCATCTATTGTTATTAATGTGCCAACCAGACATTCATTGGTTCCTGACACAAGCACCCTTTTAAGGTATATCAGCGTGACAATTATAATGTTTACAAACACGAAACGTCGCTATAGGAGGTATATATCTCTAAGGCCCGATTCAAACGTTGAACTTTTCATGCGCCGAACTCAATTAGATCGAAAGAAGCCGCCTAATGATCTTTTGTTTCAATTGAGTTCGGCGCATGAAAAGTTCGACGTTTGAACCGGGCCTTAAATACTCATGAATGTGACGTCAATCCAGGCATCACCCATTATACAAAAAAACAAGCTGGTAGAGATAAATGATCTTTTATAAATACCTATTCAATTATTCACTTGATCTGCGAAACAATTAAACGTTTAAACATTAGAGGATCTTAGAGGCACCTTCAAAAGTTGATTCCTGTTAAAATGTGTCCTACTATTTTAATATTGTTTCTAAGCGATAAAGGATAGCCAAGAGTTTGTTGATATCAATGAAAAACCCCGAACTGCTCAGCATTCATTGCGGCAAGACCTCAGCTTCACGCACGTCTGTTTAATAATAACACCTTGGATTTTCTAGCCAGACAAGATCTAGAAAATCATTCTATGAGTGTAATATCCTTAGCTTACTTCAGATTACTTTCAGGCACCGTTTCTTACCGGTTCCCCTACCGTCAACTTCATCCCACAGCTTTTTAACTTCTTGTAATTTTATTTGTTGCGTAAAATAAAACGATTGTTGTTTACATTTATATCAATACTTTATCTTCCTAATTTCATCTTGTAGGAAACCAGTGTTAATGAAGACAGTTCGAGTGTCACTTCTCTGACTCTTGGTCTATCTAATGTCGGACGGCTGTGTGTATACGGCTTGTTGTTGATATTTATAGCAAAGACGGTTCATCGTAATAGCGAATGGTATGATACTGGCTCACTCGCCAAGGCAGGGCTTCGGATAAACCCCGGTAACGCCAAGATACACCTCACGATGGGCAACGACTTAGCACACAAGGTGAGAACCCAGTCCTGTCACCAGCTTTGATCCCGCTTTTCCCTTTTTATAAGAGATAAAAATAAAAACGCGAGATCCGTACTGTACTGAGTTATGGAGCGAAGTTTTTCCCTGGCGCGAAGAGCGCGGGTAACTTACAGTAGAACCGACCAAGCGAGTTTAATACGATGTTTATTCTATGGCTCAAAAATATTGAAAACCAGCTTTGATTTAAGTTTACAGTCTGTGCGGGAAGTTATGGACCGTATGTACACCGATCAATCATAGCTCAAAATAATTCAAAATTACTGTTCTATGGTTGTAGTATCTTTTCAATAAAATGTTGGTAACTTATATCGGACCTATCTCTAAATATTACTTCTATAGGAATTGTAGGATTCCTACAACCATAATACCTAACCCAAACCCGAAACCTAACCCTAACACTCCACCAGGGTTTAGGGTGTTTAGAGCATAAGGCCAGCGTGCATTCTCAATATCGGCGGCTAAGCTGTGGAACGACTTTTTTTTGACCGGCTTAACCGGTCACACTTGTACTTCAGTCTCAGCCCTTATATATCTTTATCGTTTTGCGCAATTAATCAAATTATTGTAAGCGCATAGAACATTTTTGTAGAGGCGCTATATAAGTGTTTATTATTAGGAGTAGTACAGTAGTTATCCATACAGTCATTCCTACAATTCCTACCGATAGAATAATCCTTTACTACTACACCTGCATGAAGCTGCATGAAAGCATTGCAGGGAACTAGACTGACCCTTCGAGAAGAGCCTTCTTCCTGAGGAAAGAAGGCTCTGCCGAAAGCTGCATGAAAACATTGCAGGGAACTAGACTGACCCTTCGAGAAGAGCCTTCTTCCTGAGGAAAGAAGGCTCTGCCGAAAGCTGTCAAGTTTATATAATGATTGCAGGGAACTAGACTAACCCTTCGAGAAGAGCCTTCTTCCTGAGGAAAGAAGGCTCTGCCGAAAGCTGTCAAGTTTATATAATGATAATAATATATTAAAGCTTATATAGCGCTTATAACAAATATAACTAAGCGCTTTACATTGGTCTAAAAATACATTGGTCATGAAATTTACATATCAATCATAAAATCTGAAATCTACAACTTCATAACTAACAAAATATCACCACCCTACACGTTATAGGCTGTTTTAAACAAGTGTGTCTTCAGTTTGCTCTTAAATTTAGAAGCATTATCACATCCTCCAATAGAAGCAGGTAGCTTATTTCATAGCCTAGGGCTACAAACAGAAAAAGCTCTACTACCATAACTATTTACATTAAATCTAGGTTCCTTAAGTAGGTCAGCTTTTGAAGATCTAAGGTTTCAACCAGGCACATAATGACTGATCATGTCCTTGACATATTGCGGAGCAAGTCCATGTAGTGCTTTTAATGTCAATAAAATAATCTTGTAAATAATGCGTTGCTCTACTGGGAGCCAGTGTAACTGTATTAAAATAGGGGTGATATGATCCACACCGCGGCAAAACGTCACGCGCATGCGTATTTGCTATATCTTGTTGGCGCGCGGCCGCCCCCAGTTTCCCGCGAAAACTGAAATGAAACAACAGGCAAATGCCGTGATTTTAAAATATCCATTTGTGAACTGTTTTCTCAAAAAATAAGAAAACTACTTAAAAGCTAAGCCTAAGACTTTAACAGGTTGAAGTTTTCTTAATTTGTGATTCACTGTGAGTTTACTAAGTTATAAAATTATTTACTAAAAAAGTTGAAACCCTCGGTAATTTGTATTTGAGAGCAGAGCCTTCGTTATTTTGGCCAGCGGAGCATACCGTTTTGCCGCGGTGTGGATATGATCATACTTGTGAGCTCCTAATATCAAGCGTGCCGCTGAATATTGAGCATGCGCGAGTGTTGCTTGGATACAATTTCGAGCCCAGGCTGAATCGAGTGGCCTCAAGACAGTGGGCTCAGAGTTGACAATCGGTTTCTCAATAGAATCAATGCGTGCTCTGTAAAAACCGGTTTGACGACGGTAAACCGGACTGACTAGCCCAGAAGTTGGGGTTGCGACTCGTCCATGCTCAATATAAACTTGACAAGATTTCGGCTGAGCCTTCTTTTTATCTCTTCTCTTTTAGCGGAAAGGAGGCTCCGCTCGCAGGGTGGGAACTAGATTGATGGCACTGAATAAACAACACGTTATCTCCCTTAGATTGACTAATATCATCAATTGTCAAAATGGCTAGAATTGATTATAATCCTCAATTTAACCTCGAGGTTAAAACCAGTCAAGGATAAAGATAAACAATTGTGAAATTCCAAACGGCGGTAGACGCGCTTAGTGTAGTGGTCACGACGTCTACACTACACTGCACAACACGCAAACGGTTACGAGTTCGAGCCCGAGTAGGAGCGCTCAAAACAATTTTTTCTCTCGTTTACCTTCCTTTCTTGTTTACCTGTGAACCCTAACTCTAAGTGAGTGAGAACCCGTCATTTACCCGTGAACTCGTCCGATGGTTAGGGTTCGGTTTGTAGTTCGGGTTAGGGTTTGTCTTAGAATAATGATTATAATCAATTCTAGCCATTTTGACAATTGATGATATTAGTCAATCTAAGGGAGATGACGCGTTGGAATAGAAGTGTGTGACTGAAAGAGCACGTTGCTGTATTCATGTTTGCTGACAGGGTTTCCGTTCATGTGAAACGTACTACCGTGATGCTTTGCGCCTGAGACCTCAATACGTGATGGCCTGGGTTAACCTTGGCCTCGTTCTCATCAATACAGGTAGGCTGCAATAACCAATTAAAGTATATTATTTTATCTTTTATCATTTATGAGTTCGTTCCTACAACGCATTTATTGGCTAGCTTTTTCTCGGGTACAGGTATTTCCAGAACAAGAGATAGAAGCGTGGAGTGGGCTTCCTGTGGTTAATACAGGAGAGGAGAACTGGGGAGAATAAATATATTACCCTCCTTCGCAACTCGGCTATTTTATACACGGGAAGTCCGTAGAGCAGTGGTAATTGCGAGTTTGATAAAGAAAGAGTTGGGATCTCGTTAATTTATACCAACTGATTGAGTGTTTTATTTGCATTTCCTTCTCGGACGTAGGAATTTGCGAATTGCGATCCCGATGCTTAAATGCTTTCAAATATACGTTTTTCACCTTTACGCCTTTCACGTCGAAAACCCGGGTTCGCACCCCGGTCAAGGGAGTTATTATTCTCAAGGTTTAAATACTTGGCTCTCTACACTGGGGACTGTGAATCCCTCGTGGTTCGAAATGGCGGTCCCGTCTCCAACTGAGGGCGCAAACAAATCTCTGGCGGTGACCACCCTGTGTGTTGGCAAATGAGGTCGACTTGGCGTGATATTCTAGGGCTGACTAGCTAGCGAATGAGACCTCGACTTTCTAACTATAACCACACAGTACCAATCGCACAGCTATATTTAGTTGATAGAATGTGACCAAGTGCCGAAACAACTGGTAAATACGTGGGAATTTTTTTCAAATGACAACTGAGATATGTCGATATATCAAAAGTAAAGTCCAGTGTCTGGAAAGAAAAGCCAGTAACAAAACCACTCGCTCTTTCGGCGCTGTGATTCCGAAATGGGCCTTTGGCAGGAATGCAATCACGTCGGTGGTTGTACTGCACAGCAAAAAGAAATCTGACTTCATGTATTTAAATGCACTTGTACGAGATCGGTAGTGTTATTAGCAAAACCTGTTTGTAAATGCTATATTTTCCACCTGCAATCGATTGTCGATCATTCTAAAACAGCGTTTTGAAGTTTGTTTGCCTTCCAGTTAGGCATTTCCCATAGTTTTTGAAGTGATATATCAGCACGCGACTGTTTCCTGCAGAAGACCTATTGGAATCTAGCTCCGTTGAATACTGGATTAGTTCATCAGAATGTTTTGCGTGCTTGTTGTTGACAGCCTGCGAAGGTAATATCAGACGGTGTATTTCACTTGCAGAGCGAAGAAAGGAAGCAGAGGCAAGCTACACGAAGGCGTTGTCCATTAACCCAAATAGCGGCGATGCCAACACTAACCTGGCTCACCTGCTGCGTCTGTCACATCGTTATGATGAGGCGGAGTATCGGTACAGAAAAGCCCTGTCAATCAGACCCAATGAACCAATGCTGTGTTACTACCGGGGCCTTGTGCTCGAGAGACTGGGTAGGAGAACGGTGAGAAACTACGATCGCTCAGTTTGACAGATCATCCGCAAATATTACTCTCAATGACGCTGACCACTTAACACGTACATAGATTCCAGGTCATTTTGCCGTACGTCTGTCTTCTTATAGATGCACAGATGACGTCACAACGTGACGTCACATCACTCGACTGCGTCTCGTGTCGTACGTATTTGTTCTCGTAACGTTGTGACGTCATCTATGCATCTATAAGAGAACATAGCAATAAAATAGCAGGCAAAAGTGTCGTTTTGAACTTCCCGCGGTCTGTTCCATATTAGGAAAATTCCATATTCCATATTTGGAAGAGCTGACAGGAAATTCAAAATGGCAGTTTCTAGGTCCCAGGCCTCTAAATCGACACTCGTTGTTTGATATGCACATCCACGGCAAAATAACCTATATTTGTTTTACACAATAATTTGCGAACAAAATGAATTTGTGCATAGCTATCATTGACCAATCAGAGGGCGCGTTTCGCACTGTTGCTTAAAAGGTCATAGAGCACGTTTATACCGTCATTCCGTTATGCTAGAAACATTTTCTACAAACATTTGATGCTTCTTAAATACCGATGACGATTTCGAGTGCAATTCGGGATTAATTTGAACGAGTTTGACTTAATTCCAAATTGCACAAGAAAACCGTATAGTATACCTTCTAATAACTTACATCAACAAAAAACCCGATACATTTGTCAGTCTTCGGCGTGCGCTCTTTGTTTCACTCAAGTCACAGGCCATTTTTTGAAAATTTCCCCTTTTTCTTAGGCTTTCAATATCAAATATTTGGCAGAACATTTACAATATCAATATCAAATATTCTAGAGAACATTTACGTAAGAATCTCAGTAAAAAAAATGGTTTTGAGATAGACAGATTTCTGCACTGGTGTTACACTTTTCGCACTGGTGTTAAAAGTACGCTTGAAATGCACTGATCTTAACCAATCAGAATCGATAATTAAATAATTTAATGTATGTATGTTAGTGGTGAAGTTACAACATCTGTGTCAGTAGCAAGAGAAACCATGTTCCTAAGTAAAGAAAATATCCACGACTACCGCTGACCACCGGTTATTTTGCATTGAGAAATCCGGTCACATCAAGAATAATGAAAGATAAAAGAAAATGAAGGTCACACTACTGAATCTAAATAAGCCATTTACCGGGTTTGTTGAATCTGTTCCTCAGTGATGTATTGATTTCATACCAACAGGAAGCAAAACAGAGCTTCACCACGGCCACGTTAATTCTCCCGAGCGATGGAAGAGCTTTTCTCGCCCTAGGACGCATGCTTGGAGAACCGCTGACCAGAAAACACGCAACGGAAAAGTCAATAAGAAAGGTTGGCGATGATGAGTGTATAGTGAAATATTCAGTTTGTTAATCGTTAGAGTCGATTCGCTTGAATAGTACAGTCAAATCAGTCCCCAGTATATGTTTTGTTACGGAGACGCACCCATCTGGAAGTGAAGTGACTCTTTCCATACCTAAGCAACCTTTCCCTTCCCCTCCCTTATCGATTAGTGGATACTGATCACCTTTTTTTAATACCATATAGTGACGTTAATCATTTTCTCGATTCCTTGTGGTATTTTCAGGCCGAATACTACCTTCGGGAAGGACTTCGTCTTATTCCCAATGATGTCCCATCTCGTCTTCTTCTGGCCAGTCTCCTACTAATACGGGTCAGTAGTCCTACTGGTAACAAATTTATTATTATCCTTTACTGTCATGGTCTATTGACAGTTGGTCTGTGTTTTAATTTCGTAGGGCGAGGCTGGAAAGGCAAAGAACGAGCTACTGTATGTGTTAGCTCGAGACAACAGCATCGTAGAGGCCGAGTATCTACTAGGCTTAGCAGTGGAGCGGGAAGGGAATGTAAACGAAGCAATACGAATTTACAGACGAGTTCTAGAACGAGAACACTCTCATATAAGGGCAAAAACAGCCCTGGAACGGCTCAGCCAGAACACCATCAGGACGGTCACGTAATGAAACATGGTTCAGTGATACGGAAGTCACGCAATACACCAGTAACACTGTCACGAAGTATACAAAAATGTCACTTTGTGTGTGTCTAACCGAAACTACTTGGAAGGGGACATTGGGGTTTGCGGTGTAGCGGTGTGGATCAGTTTTTAGTGCGCTATTTCGGTGAATTAAATCCTATATTGCGGTGATCTCAAATCCTGCGTTGCGCGTTGTTTGTGTTTTCAAACCTGCGGTGTTCGGTGAAACGTCTATTTTCAAAGTCAAATCCATGTAAATCACGGGACTCTTGCGTCATTGCGGTGTTGGTATCAGTGTCAACGTTACATGCGGTGATGCGGTGTTTTCGGATTTGTTTTTGCGGTGTTGCGGTATTGAAAGCCCCCCAATGTCCCCTCTACTTGGGAAGTTGTGGATTGTGGAGTTTAGCCAGTTAGTAAGTCACTTTGTTACACTCCTATTTGGGACGGCTTTGAGAAACTAGACAATTGAGTGTGTGCTCCTCAAGTCTTGTGTTTGCTATTCGCCTGGGAAAACTTGAAGATCCGGGGTCAAGCAAAATAGCATGTGCATCCCGCAGAACGAGAAACAGAGTAATATGATTGTACGTTCATGTTCAATTTTCAATAAATGAATAACATTATAGTAATAATATAACATTTGAACAATAATAAATAATAATAATGGCCATATTTATATAGCGCCATATCAACCACAGTTTCATGGCGCTTTACATATGACTGACATATCCCGTCAGTGAATTATTTCGGACTGCTTCACGGCGCTAATAGCTGCCACGCAGTTTACAATGTTGAGTGTGATTAGTGCAATGGCCAGGCTGCTGTACCAGGTGACAATCCTCTGCTCTTTTTCGAGTAGTACAACAGGTTCTTTCACGTCCCCTTCAAATACTGATTAGAAGTAGAAGGAGACAAGGCCAACGGCTTATAAACGTCCCTGCCCAAGGACGCGGCCGGGATTCGAACCCCCGACCTCCCGCACTCTAGACCGTGCTCTACCAACTGAGTTAACCCGTCAGAAAACCTGATATCAACGTATTCACTGGCTGAAGGAAAATATTACAAGACGTACAAGGAAAAAATATCACATGATCATGAAAATAATATAATTATATATGTCAAACCACGATGTGAAACTGACCATCAACAAAACCCATCACATTAAGCCAATTCACTAATCTAATAAATTCAGCAAAGCAACAATAAATAGCAGTTTATATATTATTTTGTTTATAATCGAGTGCGATGAGTTTCTTACAAAACAAGTTTGAAAAACTCTTTAAATGTAGGAATTGTTTTAAACGTATTTGTTTATAATAAACCATTAAAATAGCATCTGAAATAATTAGCCATAATTCTTACATTTGGTCCTTTTTAAAAATCTCAATATGCAATATGTTTTCAACAATGAAAACATGCGCAGTTCTTCCTGTATTCTCAACCCTAGACATGCTAGAAACAGAAGAGAGCGTTTTAGGGTCGATATATATATACATTAAGTATACAGAGAGAAGACCCTATATAACCTTTATTTAGTCACGGAATCCATTTCTCGAAATTAAGTGCTTTTTCAAGGAGCCGTGTTAAACTATAAAATAAGGGTAATGCAAACTATGCTAAGTTAAATTGGTACAAATGATTAAAAGATATATATAAACAATAGTTAATGTATGATACTGATAATAACTACATATGTAATGATTAAAAACTAATATAAAATATAATATATAACCAAATAATACTCATTACTGAGTAAGCATTTGGAACCTTATGCTATTCATTATTTAAAGTGTATATCAGGTCAAAATGTTTTATCATCGATATCGTTTCTGCATCAAGTGAATAGTTGAAGAGTAGACTATTTCTTGATTTTGTTGTTGCGTCTATGAGTTGTAGAGTTTTCTATTTCCAATATACTAATTATGTGACATAAATTTGACGTAAATTCGGGAATGTAAGTTGTGATTTGTTTTCCTTGTGAATGAAATCGTTTTCAGATTTTGACAAAATATTTGGTAGAATCACTGATATAACCTTCAAATAATTTTCAAAAACTCATGAATAATTAATGAGCATTTTGTCCAATCAGATGAAGCAAATCAGTCACGTGCATGCTCCTTTATACCTGATAAAATCTCATCATTCTAAAAGTCCCGCGGAGGGATTTGAATTCTGTCCCAGAGGGAAACGGGGTTAATGATTGAGACAATGGAATTTCTATTGATGTTTCAGCTTTCTCACTGAATTGCTAATTAGGATGAACGTTTTATATAAAGAATATTAATGAACATGAAATTTTATATAAAGTTTCATCCTAATTAAGAATTCACTGATAAAGACCCAAAGATAGCAAAAAGTACACGGAACATAAGGTACCTAGATAATAAATTTTGCACTAAATTTACTAATATCAGCAGACTACCGAGATACACAGATAATATTTTTAAAATGAAGTTATCCAACTACCATTACTTGTTTACCGAGCCACTGTTTAGTTCCAATTATTAAACCAAACTCAAAGCCGTAAAATTATAAAAACGTGCATTAAACTTACATATTTTGTGCCGGAGTCAAAAATTTAGAGTCTGCCGTCATGTCAGTCACATCGCTTTCCAAGTCTTGAACTTTATCGAGGTAAACCACGACACCAAATCCTTCAAGTGCAGATTCTACTTGCATTGCGAAACGCGGCTTCAAACAACATAGTATGGTAATTTCTTCATGTCATTCCCTTGAGATGTTCGTAATTGCAGGCGGTGATTACTCGAATATTTTGCATGGCGTTGTGAATACAAAGGTTCAATGGTTCATTAAGTAACCATTCCCTTGAGATGTGCGTCTTTCTTTCATTGCATTCTTAAAGCGTTTTTGAAGCCGTTTAAAACACTCACAGCACGTGTTTTATCAAGTCTAAAAATTCTCGGGCTTCGCCCTCGAATTTTTAAACTGGATAAAACACTGCTGTTCGTGTTTTAAACAGTACATAACATAGATGTTTACAAAAGGTCATTGATCTCTACCAGTATGTTTTTGTATAATAAATGAAGACTGGATTTACGTCACCGGCTTGAATATATTATAAATAGAAACCTCTATAACTCATGGATGCAACACTCAAATCGAGAAATATTCTACTATTCAACTATTCACTTGACGTAGAATCGAAATTAGTGATAAAAATGTTTGACCATATACACTTTAAGTTTGATCGGAACGGACAGATAATGTAGTGGCTTGCTTAGCTACAGGTGTCGGAGATAGTTCTCCCTGCTTAAAGAAATGGGTCGAGCATTAAAAACATCTCTTTGAAAATCTGCGACTATTAGACTTCAAATCAGGTATGACAGTTTCAACATCGCTTCAACATTTTTTGAAGCCGATCTTGAAACCGTTTGAAATGGTCTGAAAACATTGCTTGGAGGGTGTTGAAAGATATTGACAGCATCAGATGCCCATGTTGGAGAGAGTTTGACTTTGTTTAAAGGCCATTTCAAACGGATGTTGAAACCGTTTTACTGGGCTGTACAGAATGCAGAACATAATTCACTGGCGATTTCTTGACCTGAATGCCAACCTACTAAGATATCCATGCAGTGTATTATGGAAAAGGAGAAGTTCACAGGATTCAAAGTCACCTTCGATTTCTACACCAAACAGATGCTTTGATCCACAGATGACATCACAAGGTAACGCGCCAGTTTGTTGGAAAGTTCGCTAATTATGGTTTAAAGCAAATAGACATCATTTTGCCGTGAAAATATAGTCGAGAAAATATGCCATAGAGGAAATATATTGTTTTGAGGTCTTACACGGACAAACGATGAGAGATTTTTACTTGAGGTTTTCAGTTTCAAAACCTTTTTACCCCAATTTGATAAGGAGCACAATACGCCATAGTTTCTGGTACGTCGGATGGACTTTTGGCTCATCTTTCAGATTCGTATTTCTAATGGTTTTGAGGCACATCAATGTTTCCATGCGTAAAATACAGGAGGCCTTCACCTCTCAAAACCTTGCATTTTATTGGACTCCATTTGGACTGCACTGACAAATAATTCCATTGTTTTAGGGTTTGTATTGTTTCAGGGTTAGGCATTGTTTGGATAGCCAATACTATTCCAGGTTCCGAGGAGGTGAAGGCCGCCCTGTAAAATATGCCGTGGTGCTTATTAAATTAACAATTAGATTAGAAAAATACTAGAAGATATTCACAGAATAAGAAATCTTCTTACAGATTTTTGTTTACCCGACTCGGTGCTACCTAATAATAGAACCCGTCATTGCAAAGTACACCACAAGAAACAAAGTATAAGCAAAAGGGAAGAAAGCTCGCGAATATATGTCGATTGTCACAGCACTCATCGTGAAGTAACATGGTAGCGATGTTTTAGGTTGCTTGCGTTTACGTCTTGGTCTCCCTGTGGTGCACACTCCATTGCATGTGACACTGTTCTGCCTATTGTGAGGAATTGTGGGTCTGCTGGGCTGGTCATTCGAGTTACTATCACCAATGTAGGCTTCATTCTCAAAATGTAGTGTAAACGCTTCGGCCTGTAAAAGAAATAAAGCTAGTATTTTGCTCTAGAAAAGTAGCCGTTTTTTTAGCTTCTCACAGAAACCGTATGATCCCACGGCCGTATAGTTCTATTAGACAGTACTTCATAACGACTGTCAGTGGATTTTAGTTGACCCAGCCCCTATAATGTCAACATATGTAACGGGTTTTATTAACAGGATGGACGACCGGAATTGATATTCACTTTATTAAGACAATTAACCAACACCTTAATCATTTAATGATTAACTGTTTACACTATCGGATAACCTTTTTTGTAAGACCCCCTCCCCTTGAAACCTTATGGCCCATGTCTTATTTTTAAATAGAGCTGAGAACATCGCATTCAACTTTAGATCAGTCTGAAAACCAAATCAGTATGAACAATATTGAATTGCCACGGAAGAATTAATATGCCCTACTATAATCCCTCTGATTTTTTTTAACGGGACCTGAAATAACCATAGGAGGGGCTGAATGGGGGGGGGGGGGTACCAATATCAGTTAACAGCTAAATTTTTAGCTATTTATCAGTTATCAGTTAAATTTTGCTGTTATCAGTTAAGTTATATAAAAAGACTACCCTAACCTGATTTGAATACATATTTGCTGGTATGAAATGAATAATAACCGCTAATTCAACATCAAACACTACATTTTGTCTATTCAATAGATTTTTCTAGTATCAGATAACTCTGATGTGTCATGTTTAATATTTGACTATTATCAACTGGATCAAATCTGTCGAAAACCATCCGAAAAGCCAATAATAGCATGTGACGTTACGTCATTTTAATAAAAAATAATGAAATATCAGGTAACAGCTATCTCACAAATATCAGCTAACAGCTAAAAAAAGGTAAAATTCTCAGTTAACAGTATTAATTTTTGGCCATTTCTCAGTTATCAGTTAACCCCATTCAGCCCCTCCCATAGTGCTCTGATCCAAGTCAAGACCCGGCGAAACCACAGATCGAATTGGTATTCAGCGCGTTGTTCTTTTGTGGAGGTAGGAAAACCGGAGAACCCGTAGATAGACCCTCGGAGCAAGGGTAAGATACTAACAACTCAACTCACATATGGCGCCGTAATCGGTGAACCGCTAACACTAGCGCCAGCCCACACCGAGGCAAAACGTAGTCCTCCGCTGGCCGCATGAACGAAGGCTCTGGTTTCAAATACAAGTTTCCGAGGTCTTATACTTTTTAAGTACGTAATTTAATAACTTAGTAAACTCACAGTGAATTACAAATTTAGAAAACTTCAACCTGTTAATGTCTTAGGCTTAGCTTTTCAGTAGTTTTCTTGTTTTTCGCGAAACGTAATTTTGGCGGGAAACTGCGCGTGACGTTTTGCCGCGCCGGTGTGGCGCCATCCCGGCTCCCTGGTGATACCCAGTCCTTTCGCATGACTGCGTTTGTTTAATTAACTTACCACATCGTATTTTGTGTAACTTTTCGTCGTAATTCCATTGCTCGACTTCTCGTACGAACTAATGTAATTAACCACAGCAAACTCCATCAGCGCGACGAACACGCACGCGAATGAGACGATCATAAACAGATCCACCGCCTTAATATACGGTACGCCAGGTAACGACGACTGGACACCGAACAGAAGTGTCGTCATCGCCAGAACCGTCGTGATTCCGAGTGCTGTACGTGCGGGCACCGACTGATAATCGATCCAAAATGATATCTGAAATAGAGCGAGATTGATTTTAGCGTATTGCTTTGTACCATGAATGGAGTCAGTCGTTTCTGTAGACAACATATTCATGTGTTTGTTTTAGTAAATTAAATAATTTTGAAGCAATATTAAAGCATGTCAATGAGTTCGGGGGTTATTCTCCGGAAATAAAATAAAATTCGGGTAGGGGTGCACCTCTGAGTTCTCAAATCCCTGATCCTATTTTGCATCAGTTTTAGGGCTTATCCCGGCTATTCCGAAATCATAATTCCTCGAAATCCTCATTGAAGATATCCTTCCTCTGAAATGTAGAAAGTAGGCACTACTTTTAGTATCTCCTTTGGGAATTAATTCGTGTGTTTGCTAATGCAAACGACATTCATATAAATAAAATAGCAAGCAAAAGTGTCGTTTTGAACTTCCCGCGGCCTCTTCCATATTAGGAAAATTCCACATTCCATATTTGGAAGAGCTGCCACGACATTCAAAATGGCGGTTTCTAGGTCCCAGACCTCTAAATCGACACTCGTTGTTTGATATGGATTGTTTGGTGTAATTCCTTTTTCGGAACACCCTGAGAATGTCCAAGACAGAACGACGCTCTACCTTGAGATTTGAATTAGTAATATCCATAACTTTTGGCAGACCTGAAACACATAGCCTTGACCGTATTCTCTGTTATCACTTCTTCCTAAATTTATAATAAAACGGCACCGTATTTCAGACTAAACCAGTTCGAAAACCATACATATACATATACAACAACAACAACATTTTATTACCATTTAGATATAAATTATTCTAGTACATGTATTACTTATACTTTTTCCAAGGTAATTGTTACCCAGAATTAACTGTAGTTAAACGAGCTGGGTAACTGGCATATCTACATTGATAGAGTATTGGTCTTACAACTTAAAAAAAACAAGATAGTGTAAATTAGGCTATAACATATAGAAAATTGATAATAAGAAGAAGAAAGAAGAACAGCTCTGATACGACACCACTATAATAAATATAATAGAAATAATAATATTGATAAATGACAATGATAATGGCATAAAGTACTAAAGAAATAATGGAATTTAGACAATTTAGAAAAATGTACATAATAGATGAGACTTATACAGATTTATAAGGTCAGACTTGATTTTTTTAAAAGAGTGCTTACCCAAGATAGCATGACTATCATTATACACGGTATGTATATCTGTTTACTTACCCACGATAGTATGACTATCATTATACACGGTATGTATATCTGATTACTTACCCAAGATAGCATGACTATCATTATATACGGTATGTAGATCTGTTTACTTACTTACGCCAGCATGACTATCATTATACACGGTATGTATATCTGTTTACTTACCCAAGATAGCATGACTATCATTATACACGGTATGTATATCTGTATGATGTAGTACGTTGTTCGACGCTGAAGATTCAATTGCAATGTCAACCCGGAGTAGTTTCCTATTGAATATTAACCATAATTAATAAAATCGTTTCACAATATATTTGCTTTAACCTGGACAACCATGACACTTCATTAGTGACAGTTTATATAAGATGTGATTTCAATGCCTCGTACTAAAGCTGCCAAGCCAGTAAAACGGTTTTAAAATATCCGTATTTATATTAAAATCGAATATGGTTCATTCTATTCAAGATACTTCAAAAACTCATGAATAATTAATGAGCATTTTGTCCAATCAGATGAAGCAAATCAGTCACGTGCATGCTCCTTTATACCTGATAACATCTCATCATTCTTAAAGGCCCGCGGAGGGATTTGAATTTTGTCCCAGGGGGAAACAGGGTTAATGATTGAGACAATGGAATTTCTATTGATGTTTCAGCTTTCTCATTGAATTGCTAATTAGGATGAACGTTTTATATAAAGAATACTAATGAACATGAAATTTTATATAAAGTTTCATCCTAATTAAGAATTCACTGATAAAGACCCAAAGATAGCAAAAAGTACACGGAACATAAGGTACCTAGATAATAAATTTTGCACTAAATTTACTAATATCAGCAGACCACCGAGATACACAGATTGAGATAATATTTTTAAAATGAAGTTATCCAACTACCATTACTTGTTTACCGAGCCACTGTTTAGTTCCAATTATTAAACCAAACTCAAAGCCGTAAAATAATAAAAACGTGCATTAAACTTACATATTTTGTGCCGGAGTAAAAAATTTTGAGTCTGCCGTCATGTCAGTCACATCGCTTTCCAAGTCATGAACTTTATCGAGGTAAGCCACGACACCAAATCCTTCAAGTGCATTGCGAAACGCCGCTTCAAACAACATAGTATGGTAATTTCTTCATGTCATTCCCTTGAGATGTTCGTAATTGCAGGCGGTGATTACTCGAATATTTTGCATGGCGTTGTGAATACAAAGGTTCAATGGTTCATTGAGTAACCATTCCCTTGTGATGTGCGTCTTTCTTTCATTACATTCTTAAAGCGTTTTTGAAGCCGTTTAAAACACTCACAGCACGTGTTTTACCAAGTCTAAAAATTCTCGGGCTTCGCCCTCAAATTTTTAAACTTGATAAAACACTGCTGTTCGTGTTTTAAACAGTACTTATCAATTCAGAGTTCTACTCATACATACTAATTCCCGCCCTCCTTAGTTACTGTTGCTATGTCCCACGAGCCGTAGACTGATCGGTCGATAGCCATGTGTGCTATTTAGGCCTACTCTGGGATCTAAACTCGCGGCGAGTTAAGGCGATTTAAGGAAAATTTCCATTTTTTAGCTTTGCGAGTTAGGGCGAGTTAAGGCGACTCAAGCATGTTAAGGCATGGTTTTTGAACCGTTCTGATAAAACATTCAAAATTCGCTATCTTTGTCATTTACGTATGAAATACCCTATAACTTTGGAATAATACGGTAATCGTGTGTCTTAACATTTAAGGATCGGTATTTTGGTGTTTTGAAGGTCACGTGATCTTAAGGCTGATAAAACAAAGAAATCAAAATGGGGTGGCGGAAGTTATTGTTTTGTTTCAGATTTTCGATTCGAAATGTTAAGCTTGTTATGGGAAATGAGACTGTGTCCGGAATGGTTGACTTTTTATCACTGAAGAGGATATAAATGGCAAAAAATGGTTCCTAGAATAGGTCACGTGACCTGTTTTCTATATTTTCGCCTTAACAGTCTATCAGGGTCAACCATTCCGGACTGATCTTTAAAGTCAACCACAAGTGTAATCAGATAAACACAAAATCGTTACTTAAAATATAAAATGCACCACCCCGTTTTTAGTTAAATTTTAAACTTTTTGTGATCACGTGGTTGGTCACGTGATAGACATTTTACCAAAATTATATATTAGGACGATTAAAAACGCTGAGATTAGTTATAACCACCATTGTTCTAGGATTTGAGCAAATTCAAGTGACTCTATTCAAGAAAATAGCTGTAGCCTCGTTTTCATGTTCAAACCATGCCTTAACATGCTTGAGGAGTTAAGGCGAGTTTAGATCCCAGAGTAGGCCTCTATTTAATACATTTACGATAGTTTACCATGGTATGTCCTCTTATTCAACATTATCCACAACAAAACATGTCCATGGAATGACGAGAAACGTGGTAGATAAGAGAACATGCCACGGTAAACTATAACGTAAATTTGGTTTTTACAACAACAAACAAGAAATAGTCGAGGGAAAAAGCTTTGAAAACGATGTAAATTGTGAGAGAAAATAATTCTAGCGCGCTATCACGTAATCCGTGATGCGAGTAATGACCAATCCGTGGTATGTCTTGTTTTTTACCACAACTGCCGGTAATCTCGCGATCTGATTGGTTGAAGTACGGTGGTAAATGAGAGTCCAGACAACGGTGCTGACGCTGGCTAGACAACGCTGGCTCTTTCAAAGCTGTCACGCTTTGTAACGAAACTTCCTTGTACGTTTTCTAATATTGTTGTAAAAAAAAAAAATTCCTCTGGTTTTCCGTGGTGTGGACTCTTATTTACCACGATTTACGTCATCACATGGTCAAAATTTGTTGTGGACTCACAAGGCGCAAATCGTGGTAAATAAGACTCCACACCACGGAAAACCAGTGGAAATTTGCTAAATTTCCAATAATATAGGCCAATCAGAAAACGAGAAACTGAGCAGTTGTTGTAAAGATGACGTCACATTTTCCACGAAATAATTCCGTAGCTTTCGTTTTACGCTAATTATTGTAGAAAACATACATACGTCAGGTTACCGTGGGTATGTTCTGTTATAGATGCACTACTGGCGTCAAAACATGAAGAGAACATCAGTTACGCTCTCGACTGCCTGTCTCGTGGCGCACTTCTTCGTTGTTTTCACATTTTGACGTCATATGCGCATCTATATCTGGACAGACGCACAGAAAAATGGCATCTATCTGTTAAATACGTAACCCCACCTGTGGTGAATGCGGTGGTTCGCTCATGAGGTACCATGGAGACTATAGCGAACTCAGTGGCATCCAGCCCCTTTTCCGTTTCAATTACATTCCCTGATGTCCCTTTGTACCATCTGTATACAACATCTCTCGTCGTGAATCCAACTAGGAGAGGAGAGGTCAGGAGGAGAGGAAATGTCGGGAGAGGAGAGGAGAGATCGGGAGAGGTGGGAAGAGGAGAGGAAAGATCGGGAGAGGAAAGATCGGGAGAGGAGAGCAGAGGTCGGGAGAAGAGAGGTCGGAAGAAGAGAGAATAGGAGAGGAAAGATCGGGAGAGTAGAGGAGAGGAGAGGACAGGAGGGGAGAGGAGAGGAGAGGTCAGGAGAGGAGAGGTCAGGAGAGGAGAGGAGAGGAGAGGAGAGAAGAGGTCGGCAGAGGAGAGGAGAGGTCGGGAGAGGAGGGAAGAGAAGAGGAAAGGCCGGGAGAGGAGAGAAGAGACACGCCGGGCACAAATGATCGTAAAAACGGCGGGTTTTATATATATTTAAACGTTTTCGACATAGAAGAATGAATTTTAGTAGGTGTATAAAGGAGTGTAAACAAAACCTAGTCTGATAAGTTAAGCTAATATAGCCATCGTTATGACGTCACAATGACGTCATATATCCTTTTCTAATAGGTTTCTTATAATTTTTTATTACCTCTAAAAACGTTTTATTATATCTTTTTAAAATCTCTTGTTCATGAGAATGAAATAATCGAAAACCCGTTATCGATCGGTTGAAGCAAACGAAAGTTATTAAAGTTTGAATTTTGGTAATTTTCCCGCCAAAAATTGGCGGGAAATAAATAGCATAAAACCATTTATGAAAATGTCGCTTGTTTTAACTTTTACAGTTCGAAATACTGGTGCATCATATTTTGCACAATAACAGAGCTCTTTAGTAGTAACAGCGTGTTCTTTTTAGGATTTTGATTTTTTGAGTATAACAGCTTAGAATTGAAGCCCCATTTTTTGTATACGTCATTATGACGTCATAAATATATTTGTGTACCCTCAGAAAATAGCCAGTTCAATGTTTTTGGAATTTTATCAATGAAATTCATTTGGCTAACACTCACAAGTCATAGTATTCTCTCTAATAATATTTTTATAGTCGACAATCTGATTTAAGCTTGAAGTATGACGTCACTAATAATGACGTCATAAAAACAGTAAATCGTCCATAACTTTGAATATGTTTATCGTAGAAAGTTCAAATTTTCGGCAAATTAATATATTTCATAAAAGCTTTCTGATGACGTAATATTTTTGAAACGTGTTTTAAAGGTTAATTTTCACCAAAAAAGGAGATATCCCTTATGACGTCACAAAACGTCACAATACAGAAACAATTGTCCCTAAAAATGTAGTCTTACTTTGTTACCAACCTGCCAACATTTCGTCAAATTTAGAGTAGAAGTAAGGAAATGGCGTCACTTTTACGTTTTATGTTACACTCAACCCCGCCGTTTTTACGGTTATTCGTGCCCGGCGTGAGAAGAGGTCGGGAGAGTAGAGTAGAGTTGAGGATAGGTCAGGAGAGGAGAGGTCGGGAAAGGAAAGGTCAGGAAAGGAGAGGAGAGGCCGGGAGAGGAGAGAAGAGGATAGGAAATGTCGGGAGAGGAGAGGAGAGGTCGGGAGAGGTGGGAAGAGGAGAGGAAAGATCGGGAGAGGAGAGCAGAGGTCGGGAGAAGAGAGGTCGGAAGAAGAGGGAATAGGAGAGGAAAGATCGGGAGAGTAGAGGAGAGGACAGGAGGGGAGAGGAGAGGAGAGGTCAGGAGAGGAGAGGTCAGGAGAGGAGAGGAGAGGAGAGGAGAGAAGAGGTCGGCAGAGGAGAGGAGAGGTCGGGAGAGGAGGGAAGAGAAGAGGAAAGGCCGGGAGAGGAGAGAAGAGAAGAGGTCGGGAGAGTAGAGTAGAGTTGAGGATAGGTCAGGAGAGGAGAGGTCGGGAAAGGAAAGGTCAGGAAAGGAGAGGAGAGGCCGGGAGAGGAGAGAAGAGGATAGGAAACGTCGGGAGAGGAGAGGCGAGGTCAGGAGGGGATAGGAGAGGAGAGGTAAGGAGGGGAGAGGAGAGGAGATCAGAGAAGAGGTCGGGAGAGGAGAGGAACAGCAAAGCAACTTAACATAAGTACTTTCTAGTGAAGATTTTTTAAAGATGAAATTAAGCTGCTTTAAATTTCTCTTCAGAGCAATAGTTTTCACTCAAACAAATCTGTGTCATCTATCAAATTAGTACTTATAATTAGTGCCCCGTAAAGTACTCAACTCCACGCTGCGCGCATTCAGCGAAAAATACAAAAATCAGCAACACTGACACTTACAGCTTTCCACGCTTAAGTTACATGTCTGATCATCCATGGGGAACTTTCTGAGATCCATGTAACAGCTAATGGTCATGGTATTCCTGTAGGAGGATAAAGGACAGGGGATTTCATTATCATCATCATCACCACCACCATTATCATCTTTATCAACAACTTCGTCATCATTAACTAGATGCCTCGAGGATCCACAGCTATTCTGCCATGCGAATCATCATCAATAGTAGGACAGACATAAAAACTATTTTCAATTTGATTTTTACAACAACAGACAACGGAAAATGTAGTCGACCTCGGGTTTTACAACGAACTTTATACTAATACTGCCATCCTAAGCAAGACCATCCGTTGCAGAATATACAAAAGCCTATCCAGAATGCACCTTGTTTTGGAGGACTTTCAGACGGTCCATTAGAACAACACTGGTCTTGCCTCCCTTCCCCATACAAGTCTACATAATCAATGATTGGGAGAACCAGACTATTATAGAACAGAAGCTGTGCACGGCGGAGCAGTAGATACTTGATTCTGCTCAAAAGACCTAACCGCTGTTTGATCTTTGAAGAGGTGTAGTCAGTATGATCTGACCAAGTCATATTAGAGGAGATCGTGATTCATACAGTAGGTACTTAAAATAATCAACACGTTTAACTTCAGAGCCAAACACCGTAATGGATATTGGAGCGAATCTAGGAAGCTCCTGTCACTGCCGATAACCATTGGCTTGGTCTTCTCTAGATTAAGAGTTAGCTTGGTCTTCTCTAGATTAAGGGTTAGCTTGGTCTTCTCTAGATTAAGGGTTAGCTTGGTCTTCTCTAGATTAAGGGTTAGCTTGGTCTTCTCTAGATTAAGGGTTAGCTTGGTCTTCTCTAGATTAAGAGTTAGCTTGGTCTTCTCTAGATTAATAGTTAGCTTGGTCTTCTCTAGATTAAGGGTTAGCTTGGTCTTCTCTAGATTAAGGGTTAGCTTGGTCTACTATAGATTAAGGGTTAGCTTGGTCTTCTCTAGATTAAGAGTTAGCTTGGTCATCTCTAGAGTAAGGGCTGTTAGCTTGGTCTTCTCTAGATTAAGAGTTAGCTTGGTCTTCTCTAGATTAAGGGTTAGCTTGGTCTACTCTAGATTAAGGGTTAGCTTGGTCTTCTCTAGATTAAGGGTTAGCTTGGTCATCTCTAGAGTAAGGGCTGTTAGCTTGGTCTTCTCTAGATTAATAGTTAGCTTGGTCTTCTCTAGATTAAGGGTTAGCTTGGTCTTCTCTAGATTAAGAGTTAGCTTGGTCTTCTCTAGATTAAGGGTTAGCTTGGTCTACTCTAGATTAAGGGTTAGCTTGGTATTCTCGAGATTAAGGGCTAGCTTGGTTCTCATCATGTCTTGCCCCTCACCGTGTACTGTGAACTAACCCATAATTGCGCCCCACCCATATCAAGCTCCAATCGGCTTATAAGTTTTACACTTTGACTTTACTATAAATCAATTGTAATTAATAACTTACTCTGTAGTGTATAGAATTGACCCGTTTGGGAATATTCTGAATAAGACACTTCTGTCAATATCGCCTGACATGGCTGAATACTTCTTGTACACGAAGTGGCTGTCTGGTATCCACACTTGCTGTACTATACTCTTGCCCAGTGTTATGTAATCCTCATTAAACATTCCGTGATATGCGAGGCGAGGATCCACCCATCGCTGCCGCAAATAGAAAGAAATTGCGTAGTCCTGTCAAGAGAAGATATGTCCATTCAGTAAATTGTTCCTCTTGTTTATAATTAACTGTCTCCAGTTTGTACAAAATAAAAAAATGTTTATACCGGCGGTTATTATTTGACAATTGAAAAGCTAATTCATAAGAAGATAACCACCAAGGTTTTCATTGTCATCATCCTCGATCGCAAAATTGCTTTGCATTGATAAAATCAAATAAACATTTTGGTCCTTGTAGAACTACCAAAAATACACTTATAATCCAAGTTTTGGAACATTAGATTATTTCCTAAGTCTGTGGGCCTATGCATGAATGTATACGTACGACAATGTTTCAGTACTTTGTATGCGACCGCCATCTTTGTGTCCCTCTCTGGGACACCAACATGGCGGCCATCAAAATCATTGGGCTTCACTTCAAAACTATTTGAACGCAACTTTTAATTATTTATCGAGTTAAAAAAAGAAATTTACACAATTACATGGATTTTTTTTTATGCCTTTTGAAAAACACGCTGGGTTGTTCTGTCATAAAATTCCAACTTTATTTACTCCGGAACAATACACCATATCGACGTGTAATTATCTGTGTACACTCTTATTATTGATGTCTAGAATATGTACAAAGAACAGCTTTGTAGTTTAAATTTTATATTTTTGATGACGTCACATAAAGAAATAAAAGGAGACTAAGCAAAGGAGAAGAGAAGAGGAGAGAGAAGACTGAAAAAGAAATGCCATTGAGAATCCTACTTCCATGGGCACATTTGAACCAGCTCGTCCGTGATTGGATAATCTATTCATTACCAGTCGCAACGGCCGTGATGGGCCTTTAGCAGGAATGCAATCACGTGGTTGTACTGGGTGGCAAAAAAACCTAATTCAAATATTTAAAGGCACTTGTACGAGATCGGTAATGTTATTAGCAAAACATTTACATATTAACATGTTATTTTCCACCTGCAATCTATTGTCGATATTTCTAGATCTAAAATAGAGTTTTAGACAGCTCCAATGGCAACGCCTTTCCCACGGGGATCACAAAAACCATCTACAACCTGATTCGAAATCGCTGCACGAAAACCACTTAACGTTGCATCATGAGGATGTTCGTTGCCCAGGTACTGCCATCTGTACCCCGATGACCCCTAAATATTGTGTTTGTTTTAACTTTAAGTCGGAGCTAAACTTTCATTCAAACATTGTTGTTCAACATAGACCAGCTTTGTTGGTCCAATACAACAGCCTGGTATCTGAGCCGGCCTATACCACTCGAAACGCCAACAATACAAAACATCCTAACCTTTAGAACGTGCAGTACAAAATCAATAGAGCTACAGTATAATGGTGAAATCAGAATACAGGTTTCGAGCGGTACTGTATTACTCTGGTATCTTGGTTAATTCTGAGGTACTAACAATCACTCATGATAGACCAGTTCGCGGTAAATTCCGATATTTTGAAAAGGGTGCAAACATGGCGCGAGATACAGTGTTTGTATGGGAATTGATGCGAATCCGATGCCAAATAAAATCCGTAAAATCGAGTCGAATTCCGCGCGAAAATTTACAGACAATGTATGGCAAACTGAAAATACGATTGCACGCTTCCCAGCACAGCTACATCCCTCAAATTTCGATATGTTAATCTTCAGTACCTTGTATCTTAAGTTTGTATCTGAAGAATATTTCAGAAATACGATTTTACGGATTTTATTTGGCATCGGATTCGCATCAATTCCCATACAAACACTGTATTTCGCGCCATGTTTGCACCCTTTCAAAATGTCGGAATTTACCGCGAACTGGTCTATTGTAAACTACATAGCGGCAAACCACACAAAGCAATGTCCGTATCACAAAAATTGTGAAGCGCATTTCAATATAATTATTCATATAGAATTTGCGCAATATAAATGAATAGACTGTTTAGCACCCCATGTTGGACGAATAATATCTTTTGTTGGGAGAATGTTGGATGAAAGTTTGGATCACGTTTAGACACTTGTCCGACATTACGATCCAACAAGGGACCAAGGGTCCCCGAGTTGTTAAGGCACTCGCCTCCCATCGCTGTGGCCCAGGTTCGATTCCCGTACTAGGCGTCATATGTGAGTTGAGTTTGCCGTTGGTATCTCTCCCTTGTTTCGAAGGTTATGGGGAGCCGGGGTGGCGCAGCTCTCACCTCTGCGGTGGCCCAGGTTCGATCCCCGGACGTGGCGCCATACGTGAGTTCAGTTTGTTGTTGTCTCACCCTTGCTCCGAGGGTTTTTCTTCGGGTCCCCCGATTTTCCTCCATCCACAAAAAACCCAACTAGCTAAATTCCAATTCGATCTGCATATGGTTTAGCCGGATTCTGGCTTTGATCAGCCCCTATGGTTGTTTCAGGTCCCGTTAGAATCTCGGGTTTTCCTCCGAGTAATACAGTACCCCTCGAAACCTGTATTCTGATTGCACCATTATACTGTAGCTGTATACGTATTGTTTTTGTACTGCACGTTCAAAAGGTTAGGGTGTTTTGTTTTGTTGGGTAAGCCAATGCTGTAGCTCGTTTCGAGCGGTACAGGCCGGTTCTTTCCTTCCTCCTCAAAAACTAACTTAAAACCCAATTCGATTCTCGGAATGCACATGCACTTTTAGAACGAGCTATACTTGAAGCTTCTAAGTGATATGTGGGTAAATTATACGATTATATACGAACAATGTTGACGTATGCTGTACATCAAAGTTCGAAAGTTTAACCCCGGCTTTAGACGCAAAGTTGGATCAGATTCCAGCTTAAGAAATGCATGTACAATTGTAGAAAAAGAGGTTACCAATTTACTTACCATTTCCCGGACAGCGAATTTTCCAATGGACTGAATGAACATATTGATTGAGATGACGACAGGACTATTATCTGCACGATAATAAGACTCGTTTCAGATGCTGTTTCACTCATGCGCCGTACGCAATATTTAGACCAGTTTGCGGTTTGTCCGAAATTTTGAATGAGGTGAAAAAGTGTTCCATTTATAAACATTTGGAAGAGTTCTGGACGCTTTTACTGAGGCATCATATTTTCAGTATAATGGCTAAATGGATGACATTTGATCTGGATTGAGCTGCCCTTCCAAACGTAAAACAAATGTTAGTTTTCCGTACAGTTATGACAACTTAATTATTAAGGAACAGGTACGATTTTGAAACCGCGTTCTCCTATGAACAGTAGAAAGGTAATTACCTTATAAGTAACTTCATACAAGTAACTTGACATAATCATGACACATGGGAAATTGGATGTTGTTTGAGTAAATATTTCGGCGCTAGATGTCACAGCTTCAAACTTTAGAAAATTCCACGTTGCCTTATAAATCGAACTTCAAACTGTCAGAAAAAAAACCTCGAACTGGTCTATTGAAACAAAAGAGTAGCCTAGGTGACTATCCAAGAGGGGATCTTTAGGTGAATAGCCTAAAGGAATCGTAATTAAGGTGACTAGCCAAGAGGGAATCTTTAGGTGACTAACCACGAGGGAATCTTTAGGTGACTAGCCTAAAGGAATCGTAATTAAGGTGACTAGCCAAGAGGGAATCTTTAGGTGACTAACCACGAGGGAATCTTTAGGTGACTAGCCAAGAAGGAATCTTTAGGTGACTAGCCTAGGGGGAATCTTTAGGTGACTAACCACGAGGGAATCTTTAGGTGACTAGCCAAGAAGGAATCTTTAGGTGACTAGCCTAGGGGGAATCTTTAGGTGACTAGCCAAAAGGGAATATTTAGGTGACTAGCCTAGAGGGAATAGCAATAGAACACTCTTTCCTTCCCATGCCTTTGTTCTATGTTATAAACATGCGGGATATTTTGGGAGAATAAAGAAAAACTTGAAAAGTTATCCTGTTTCAAGTTATAAATTGTTCTGCGTTCTCCAAACATATCCCAAGGGTTAATAACAGAGAACAAAGACAGCGTGTTATGTGGCGCCTTTTCTAAAATAACGACAACATGCAACAACAAAGTCTTTAGGAGATAAATATAAATATGTATTTTAGCCAATCAGAGTGCGTGTACCATTTGGGTTATTTATATAGCAAAGGCAACTGGAGCGCGCGGCATTGCACACCGAGGAGAAACGTTGTTCTCCGCTGGCCGAAAGAACGAAGGCTCTGGAGTTCAAATACAGGTAAGCTTTTTTAGTAAATAATTTTATAGCTTAGTAAAGTCACCGTGAATTACAAATTAAGAAACCTTCCCGCTGCGAAAGTCTTAGCTTAGTTTTCTTTCGCGAAACATTTCACGTAAGTACGCATATGTACTTAAAACTTGAAACAGAAATGTTTCTAGTTAAATATCAGGAAATACATGGTCCAAAAAATCTCAAAGATCGGCCATAAACTTCCCGCTGAAAAGTGCGAATCTTTATGATGCAAATTCGGCTGTCACAATACCCGCGAGCCACCTTAAAGGAAACCTCCACTGAAAAACAATGTTTGCTCTCAAATGTGGGTTATGGATATCTAAATCTGATGCTGTGTTTGTTATGGATATCTAAATCTAATGTTGTGATTGTTATGGATATCTAAATATAGTGCTGTTTTCGTTATGGGTATCTAAATATAATGCTGTGTTTGTTATGGATATCTAAATATGTTGTGTTTGTTATGGATATCTAAATATAATGTTTTGTTTGTTATGGATATCTAAATATAGTGCTGTTTTTGTTATGGGTATCTAAATATAATGATGTGTTTGTTATGGATATCTAAATATAATGTTGTGTTTGTTATGGTATCTAAATATAGTGCTGTCTTTTGTTTAAGATGATAAATTAATAGTCGTTATGGCACTTACCTCCATAAGTAGGCCTGACACGAGCATCGTAACAGTTTAGCAGAACGCTGAGAAGCTCGCGTAAGTTTGTAGTGGACCATGATTCGTTGCGAGAAGATTTAATACAACTTGCTCTTTGTGAACATGAACAGCTAAAATGTAAATAGACAGTATTTCAGATTCATCACCGAAAATTAAAATAGATGGACAGGCTCAATAGACCTTTAGCAGTAAACAGTCACATGTTGATATATCACTTGGATAACCAATGAATTGAACTCGTGATTCCATTGGAAAGGCTTTACTGGAGGGCAAACAATCTATAAAAACGCTGTTTTAGAAAGATCGACAATCGATTGGAGGGGGGAAATAGCATTTACAAGCAGGATTTGCTAATAACACTACCGATCTCGTACAAGTGCATTTAAATAAATGAACAAGATATATGAAGTTATATCCAGTACACCCACGCGATTGGTTTCCTGCAAAAAGCCCTTTGTTATTTACAATCTCTTCATGTTTACTTTCTGATATTGTGGCAGAATACGATGTATAGCATCGAGTATGAAAGGTGTTATATTACTGACACTATAAAACTATTGGACGAATGAATAAGAAAGCAGGGCAACTATTAATATTACGGTTTTAACGCGATTTCAATTCATGAATTTGAATATATCAGTGTGTAAAGATAATTTTAAACTGTAAAGAGGGTGTCTCTGAAGTAGACAAACTCTTCATCGGCACTTTGTCCTACCTGGATTGTGAATCTGCAGTAGACATTAGTGCCGATATGAAGATCAATCTGATCAACAGTCGTCCCACATGTGTTAACGATTCACGCATCATCACTTCTGCGGTCGTGTCAGTCAGCTTTCACATCAGTATAACAACTGTTAAGAACGCAAATAGAGCAGATTTCATATGAGTGGGAGAAAAGTACGGTATGCCCATAACCGGCTTACCGTTACCGTACTGTAACTTACTGTACCGTAACTCTGTAATATGGTAGGACCAGAAGACAAAAACAATGGATTACACCACATCAACGTCACGGCATGCCGTACAGTAACCGTGTAGCAAGTCATTCGTAACTTGCCAAATCATACGAAATCTGCTCTAGCAGCAAACATTTCAATTTATTGATCGCGAAAGTGTTTAGCCACTTACGGTAACAGTGCACCTACTGTTTGTATATTAAATAACAAATTATCTTGACCCCTTAACGTCTAGTGACCTTATTTATAAAGCATCAAAGCGAGGCTAGTTGTCAGCTCGTCACAGAAAGAGAAAAATCTACAGTCGATGGCGGACAATAATGTTAGTTACCTTATGACACAAAAGAACACAACAGTGCGGTACGACCGGTTCACCGGAACCAATTTTGCGATCTTTGGGATAGGTGCTTGCAGGTGGTAGAGGATGTTTTTTCGCGCAGAAAACGGATCGCAGAAAACGGATATCGAAGCGGCGGCCATATTGACCGACCGGGATTGAGACCTGGGACCGAACGACAAAATCCCGCTCGGCCAATATGGCGGCCGCTTCGATATCCGTTTTCTGCGGGAACAAAACGTCCTCTACCGCCTGCAAGCAGGCTATCCATATCAATAAAATAGCAAGCAAAAGTGTCGTTTTGAACTTCCCGCGGACTCTTCCATATTAGGAAAATTCCATATTCCATATTTGGAAGAGCTGCCACGACATTCAAAATGGCGGTTTCTAGGTCCCAGACCTCTAAATCGACACTCGTTGTTTGATATGTTTGGGACAACTGGCCTCGCTCTAATACTATTGTTACCAGGCTTCTTTCCGCGCGGGTATGAGGTGATAATAAGGTGAACGTGTTCTGTATCAGCTCATCTCATATGCAAATGATCGATAAATATGTCCCATATCATACACAAGGAGTTCCCTCTTGCGTTAATAGCAAAGCAGTAGAAATGTTCCTGCATGGCATTGCTTATGTGTCCAAGGATAACTGAGAACCAGTCAGACAAAGTATATAGCCTCATGTCGGCCAAATGAAAAAGGGAAAAAAGAATCGACGTTAGGGGGCCTGGAACCAAGTAAAGCCTGGTTGATAAAACTAATGGCCTGTACTACTTTTTTCTCTACCAGTTGTGGATTGACAATTCGCACGAGAAAAGGAAGAAACTAAATAGATAGATCGGAAAAGAGGTGTAGTTATGAAATTATACTTCAATCTTTTTTTACGTTTCCATAAAATTGGTTTGGTTGGGTGATGGTAAACGAAACATTTTATTGGGATGACCTAGCACATACAAAAACACAAACAGACTAAGGGAAGGTTCGAGGCGCCGTACGTAGGAATACGAAATGGAAGATGTTTTCGTACTGTAAGATGCGGTGAGCTCCACATACAAATTTACATCACTAGTGAGGAAACAGCAATGACACCGGCCATGGATTGGGAATTCGTCATATTCTGCGCACTTTCCAAAGGTTACGAACTTAAAAAGTGGGAGGATTGCTTATCACTCAATTTAGAAATTATTATTCAAGCTTTCACTATGACTTGAGATATTTGCAGCACTGACTGATTCCTCGATCACTTCTTCAAGTAGAAGAATTAAAGTCGCTTTTCGGTCTTTTGTACCAAAGGAGACCTCGAAATGACTCAGAATTGTCTTGAGCATTGCGACATTAAAGACGACCAGTGCTACTCTTTTGTACGAGTCACATAGATCATATGCGTCATAGTTTAAAGGATGCTTTGAAAAGTCCGATCTCGTCATTGATACTGTCCACATCAGATGCTAATAAATATCAAACACAGGCTGTCAGGAGCGTCTATCGAGATCTTAAACATTTAGTATTCGATTCATGACCCAAGGACATAGAAATACAAAATACCAGATTTCTGAAAATGCATAAACAAAGAGGCTTGAGACCAAAAACTTTTGTGCTGTCTGTGCTGTCCGTGGTGAATTTGAAATCATTCGCCACGTGAATGACAATGTTTTGTCTTGCATTAATCAAAGTTACAAGTTAATGGTCTACAATACAGTTATGTTGGATTAAATCCAAACCACTTCACTGGATATCCCTGAAATAGTTCCTAGTAAGCTTCAGAGAAAAAGGGAAGAAAATTAGTTTGCATCAGTAATTCTAAGCACATGTGTTACAGTATGTAAGCATGGTTGTTATAGCATTAAAACCAAATCGTGTCGGCCAGAAAGTAAGCCAGAAGAGAAACGTTTATAATCCTATATAATGTTATATTACATTAGCTCATCCGTGAGAAGTTCACATAAGCTATACCCGGCCAGCTGGGGTATGGTATGAACACAATAACTTTCTCATTTTGTAGCTTTTACTACACCTTCAACAAATCCACTGTGGCTGGCAGCCGTTAAAATAATGCTGATAATAATTAAAAGATCATCACTGAACGCTTACCAGTTTATACTGCGTTTTACTGAAGGTCTTGTAGCACATGAGCATGATGAAATGGAAGGTTCAATTTGATTCCGCATTTCAGCATTATCAATATTTCATGTGTAGACACTACTGACAGCGAACAAACACAGATTAGAAAGAGTAGGAAGGCAGCTATTGTCGCAGAGCAAAACTGTGTGCTTTTGTAACTGAACAACAGTGAATTCTAAACTAATAAATGTTTTTAAACAACAACCGAAGTTCCTTCAAGCAGCGACGTATTTCCATATTTTAACTATATATTGACGAATTTACTCGATATGTATATATCAATGTATGTATGATCATGAACTACATCAGTTTTCTCATGCTTTTAACTTTTTCTTGTCGCATTCCATCTCTGCACAAAATAAAATTACACAATCTGGTCAGGAATCCATCTAGATGGCAATGAGTTATAAAAGTACAGCTCCAGGTAAATAATTTAATCCATTCGACAGCTTCAACTGAAGACTTTGAAACAGCCTTCACGAACAGAACTTTAGTCAAGTGTTTGAAATAATTCAAAATATTCATCGGTGATTAACGTCGCTGTGGACTCAATATTGTCTATGAAACGCCGACATCCAAAACACAGGAAAATCTCGATAGGGTGCACGCGTGTTTATAAGACAGCTACATGCACAGTGAGTACAAAATGTGGCAGGTACTCGGCTGGTTAAACCACAGTTTAATTGAGTAACTAAAACAAACGTAGATAACTTAGTCAGTTGACAAAGCAACTACTGCAGTGAAAATTGCCGCAGTGAGTCAGTGGCAATGAAGTATTGTACTGATGCCTGGACACCCAGCTAACCTGGTCAATATTCTTGCTTTTCTTAACAAACAGAGTCAATGAAAGTTGTAAAGACAGTTTTTGAAAATAAGTCCGGCTCAAAGGCTGTTTACATATCAGCAATGGCTAGGAAACTATGAGTGATGTATCTTAAGAAACGTTCTCAAATTGATCTATTTATATCACCTGAACTTGCCTTCACTTTTAAACATATTTGTAAAAGTAAAAAAAAACATCATCCTTGTTAAAAAGTGGTTTCAAAGGCTGTTTTAAACTTGACAGAAATAACTGAAATATTAACTATCAGACGAAACATACTCATGCAAACTGGTCTATATATACATAAAGTTATCTTGCTGTCTTAACATATATTCTTCTATTAAAAGTAAATGAATTAATATAAACGTAGTCTTAGTTTTTCGCGTTAAATACCATGTATATATAGTTTCAAAATACTCAATTTATGCCGCAAGCATAAATGAAGAGATATATGTATCGTATACATATATAGAGTTTTAAAACATCATAAAGATAGGTTACTTATATTTGCTTCTCAAACACCTAGACGGTGAAATTTTCAGGCGCCGAATATAGATGAATTATATTACGTACGGTAAAAGAGCGTCGTCTGAATCAATTGGATTCGACACGCGTTTGACTTATAGGTGCGGCAGATGATTAGGTACGGCAGATGATGGAGCAGTGTTCATTCAAACTCTGCTCTTCTCACGGTGCCGAACTAAATGCACGAATTATGCTATAACTGAAAACAACGCACATGGCGTGTATTAAAGTAACTTATGTACATGTTGATTCGAACGTATGATACGAGAACAATGAACTAAAGCACACCTCAAGTGAAATGCATCCACTGACCTTGTACACTCAGCGCCAATATCGGCAGGAATTCAAATAATATGTAAATTCGATTCAGCTATGCCTCAACTTTGGAGTTTGCTAATGCAGCAACTTTCATTGCACCATTGATAATGTGTAGATGGAAAATGCTGATTTTCCATCATTTGAAATCAAGACATGGAACAATGATGGATGAGGTATATCAGCCTGTTGAGATTTATATATGTTAATAGTGTTAAGCAGCTTTGTCACACTATATACTAGAACGTGTCTAGTTGCTGCATTACCTACGCGGTCCTCGTAGCTTCAAATGTAAGGTCATTAATAATGAAAGACTTCGGGCCAGTCTCTATCAGACCTGTTTAAACATCTACACCTGTCCATGTTTCTATTAAAAAATATTTCTTTGAATTTATCAAATTCACCAAACACTCGGTTAAGAAGTAATTGTGTACGCTCAGTGTGATTATCAACAAAGACCAAAAACATAAATGATATCGCATTTCGAAATAGAAAGCAGAAAGAGAGAGAGGAAAGTGTTTGTTACGTTAAGTTTAGTCGGACTTTCAGGTGATTTTGTGGCAAAACTGTCCACTGTTATATATATAACTACTGTTAGTCAGGAAACGATGCCAGATTAGCAATGTAGAGTTCGCGTGGTCTTAATTTGCAAAACGTACCAAAATGTCCGGCACTTAAAATTGGCAGTTCCTAAGTTACTAATCTAGAACGTATTACCTTATATGATGTCTAGAGTGAATGTTTTATAAGAAGAAAATATCGTAGGAGATTTGATTTCGATTTTGGATGGTTTTAAAATATATTTCTTCCCAAATAGTCTACAGGTACAAAATAAACTCCAGCTGTGCAAGTTTATATTGTCTCCATTTGAAAACATGGCTATAGAACAGTAGGAACAATTCGAGCGGTTGGATTAACCCGACTAATTGAGGGTTTAGATTCTGGTGCTAAAGTGATCGTGTTTTTTATTTTGTTATTACGATTCTAGTTGTTTCTGTTATTACCCAGCATGCCATGGGATACGTTACCTGTCAGAGTAGATTCTAATTGTATATTTATAATAGTAATACAATTTATATGAATAACTTTAAAAGTTGTGATAAAATTGTCGAGAAAATTTACAGTCATTTTAGCACTGAAGAAATTTGTATGCCTCAAAGTTCTAGTTTTGAATTACTGAAATTCGTAACGTATGGCAATTCATTTGTGTCTATAGTTGAGTGAATTATATAGATTATATAATGTTTGATATTTGTGATAACAGATGGATAAGCGGTCTTTTATATTAATTGGTCCAAAACTTGTTAAATCTCGCAAAATCTTGCCAAATGTTGCAACAGAATCTCACTGAATCTTGCCTAAACTCCCTGATCTCGCCAACTGCATCCACAATTTACATTTCCCGCCTAATCTCGCCATTCCCCACCACGTCGTGCCGGTTCCACATCTCAAAACATTTTGTCCCTCGCATCGAGATTAGATCAGAACCACTAACATGCCTAATAAGCACGCTATATACAAAATACTACGTGCATATACGTCAAAGATAGATACTTTAGATAAATTTTAAAATCCTTCATTTCAAGAATTATGGTATGCCATTACTGAATTACAAAATTAAATCTACTAATAACAGCAGCCCCGAAAGCGAGAATTTCATTAGTTACTTTTGTCATGCAAATTAATCAGAAAAAACAAACCATGAATCGATAGTAGGACTGACAAACAATGGAATTCCTGGTGGGCCGACTCAAAGCATTTCAATATTAGAAACACAGCTGGTTGAAAAAGGTTGCAGTGGACAAACGGTACTCCCAGGCCGAAATGAATTGTGGTTATAACAGTTCAGCTGTACGGAACGGATAAACTGAAGTGTAATTCGAATGTCGATTTGAAGGATACCGTAAATAGTTGTCTAAAACCTTCTGACCCCCCCCCCCCCCCCCAACCCCCGTGAAACAAACGAATTTACCAGACTTTCAGATATGTCCACACTCCATTTCAGTCCGTCGTTTTCCAGTTGTCTTCTTTTTTGAAATAGTTAAATTAAAAAGCCTTATTATAGACTTCTGGTATGGTTTTTAAAATATCATTTCAGTTTTAAATCGACTCTTTTCATTGCCCAGATCACCAGTATACTACTGTTCTCTTGGCTATGGTTTCTTTTATTTATTGTTAACGCATCGGAAGATACATTGACAAAAGGGTCATTACACAGATTAAAGTCTCGATGAACTAAATGAAATGTTAAAGTACTCAACTGAACAAATCGCATACATTTTTCCATCATAGAAATGACGTCATAAAATGTTTAAAACTCACGCGAACCAACAAGCGCAGTGAGTTGTTTCACTGCAAAGTTTTGTATGCGCTCTTTCTGTCAGTGATCGACAAAATGTCATAATCGTATGTTTTCGTCAAGGCCTCTGCCACACCTAAGAATTTCAGAATGACAATGAAATCGCCTAAAATATTCGAGACTGTCCAAGTTCCCCTAGGTTCACCGAACAGATAAAATTTTACCAGCGCAGTTTGAAATTCATTTAGTTAGCGTTAAAAGATCTTTAGAAGTAATAAAATGGCATAATAAAGCCCCTGATTCTGGGCGATACATCGAAGATAGGCTTGTGAAATCCTCAATTTCTTGAATTTTGGATCAGGACAGTTCTTTTTTTAATTCAAGACTTCGAAACTGAGTTCTGAGCGAACTTTACTGACTCAGAATGTCTTATTAAAGACTGAAGCCAAATTAACCGAAAATATATTTGCACGACTCGAGAGAAAACTCGAAATTGGACAAATCAGGCACGCTACGTATACAAGGAAGTTTGACTCACCGATTAGCTTCTCCCAGTGATGAAATACTTGTTAAATAAATCCTAATTTTCCTGCTTTTGTTTACACAATTCGAATTCCCAAACCTCTACAAAGCGCTTCGAAACGCTCCCAATGTGTACGAGTGACGTCAATTTCATTGTGTGTACTTTTATTGATCATGAACGAGAGCCAATCAGAAAGCGAACAAATTGAACAAATAATCCTCCAATACGTTTCCTCGTGATTGGTTCAAGCAAAACCAATCACGAATTACTTAAGTTCGTGATTGGCTCATTGTGTTTTCACTTGCTCGTGATTGGCTCATTGTGTTTTTACTTGCTCGTGAGTGGCTCATTGTGTTTTCACTTGCTCGTGTTTGGCTCATTGTGTTTTCACTTGCTCGTGATTGGCTCATTGTGTTTTTACTTGCTCCCGTGATTGGCTCATTGTGTTTTTACTTGCTCGTGATTGGCTCATTGTGTTTTCACTTGCTCGTGATTGGCTCATTGTGTTTTTACTTGCTCCCGTGATTGGCTCTGTAATTACTTTGGTTTTGGTTTCACGGCTCTTAAACCTGCAAATACAAAAGTGTAGAATCATGTTGTTACTAGTAGTATACCAAATGGGGGTTCTGGTGCACTTTTTGAGAACTCTTCGTTGTTTTGTTGTTTTTTCCTCTAATGGACTACCCTCACTTCGTTCGGCCCTCACTTCGTTCGGGTCCATTAGAGGAAAAAAACAACAAACAACGAAGAGTTCTCAAAAAGTTCACCAAGACACCCCATTTGTATATTACATATAATATTTTATTACTTTTTATTATATATAATATTTTATTACTTTTTATTATATTTTAACACCCTATTAGAGGAATGATATTATACAGTATATCTGTCCTATTACATTTTATTACATTTTTAACACCTATTAGAGGAGTGATTAGTATACAGTATATCCATCCATGGTACTAACATATATTCTTTACTTCACGATATTAACATATGCTGTTATCTTACTACGTATTAATACCACACAGATTAGACAAGTGTGTGTGATTGAAGAACCTCAACGTAAACGTTACAACTAAGATACCAATTAGACACATAGCATATATAGGTATATTACACGATGATTGAGATAATAACTTGTGATTGGTTGATGCGAGGAAAGACCACGAAATGTATAAGGAAGTGTTCAAAGATATCAGAGTATTGCTCTCAACATAACTTCCAGATAGAAAGAGGATGTGCTATATTCGTTCCATGTTCGAAGTGTGGTCGAGGCTGTCGTACTATTTACGAACTTTGTGCAAAATGTGGTGCACCTCAACGCCGTACCATTCGCAATAAGAAGAACCTCGATAAGAAACGATCTAATGAGTTGGCAAACCTCACGTATCCAAATGTAGTGGAATCGGAGAAAGATCCAAATGTGGTGGCCATTCACGATCTCGATAAGGCATTGGATGACCTCTCCATTAGTGAGAAAGATCTAAATGTGGTAGAATCGGAGGATAAGTAGAAATCACGATACGAAAAAGAAAAAAAAGAATGAAGAGAGAAATTGTTATGCGACCTCTCTTAATTTTTTTTTTTTTTTTCAACAAACAATTAGACAATTGACAGGCATATGGTATACAACTAGTATGGATGATCTTATTATATTACTTGGTTCAGAAATTTGTGCAAGCCTACATATCAAACCACGGTTGCATATTAACACTGGTGAAACATGTCCCGAATGTCTATGCCTGATGGAAATGCAAGGAATGGAATTAATATGTCCCACCTGTGGTCTTGTTTCCGAGGCCGAATCATGCGAAGAAACGATCAATGTTACTACTCGGTTGCGTATAGTAGGTCCGGATAGCTTTCGGTATCAACATGATCTAGACCGTACAATCCCAAAGCAAGGTGATAACCAAGAATTGCAACAACGTACGATCATGCGAGAACTACAGGCATACAACACTATTTATAAACAAAATTATTACCTCTCGTTTCCCACAAATGTATTAGTAATCGTAGCCGACGCATTCATTCAAGTAAAGAAAGTTTGTATAAAACGTAGCTATGCAAAACGAACTATTTTAGCCGCTCTTCCTTATCAGGCATGTATACAATGTGGGTTCGTCCGATCTAAAGTTGAGCTCGCTCGTTTTATGCAACTAAATAACAAATGCATATGTCGCGGAAATGACTTTATACGTTCTCTACATGATGACGATAAGATCGATATAGATTTAAATACCGATCGCATAGCTCCTCACATCGCAACGACTTTTGCTAAACTCGACCCACAAGGAGTACCTAAGAATATCCAACAAATAGTCTATGAGATTGTTCGTATGGCAATAGAAAGCAATATAGGTACCAGTTCCATAATTCAAACTAAAGTCGTTGGAGCAAGTTACGAGGCACTACGTCGTTCAGGATCACATATATCTCTTACCGATATCATTAAACGATGTGGCACACATAAGGGTTCGATCACGCGTTTTATCAATGAGTTGATTGCTTACAATTCCCACTTTGAGCCCATCTATACAAAACATGGTCTAACTAGTGATAGGGTTTGATTTCGTAAAGTGAAAATAAGATCCACGTTCGTTTCTTTCATAGGAAATGTCGATTCTTATCCCACTAGACTGCCAAGTTTTTCTCGCATTTCTTGCTTGAGTTCGGTTCGAATCTGTTCCACGCTTTTTTCACCCCCCGCGATCATCGTAGTCTCGTGACGAATTTCAGACCTCATAATCTCGTATTTATCTGCTTCAGCGAGGATGATACTGTATTCAGAGTCAGATATGTTTTCATCGCGTAGGGCTTTCGATACTAGATCACGAATCGTATTAACTTTTGATTTTGCCAACATAGTTGTTTTCTCATGTTTAGAAACTTTTATTCCTAATTTTTTAGCTCCAATGGTCGTAGATGCTGAAATTAATCCACATAAGCCACCAATAACACCAAGTGGTAGACCAATCACTATTCCAAACCCGGTTAAAGCTACTCCCAATCCAGATCCGGATAAGATCACAGATAGACCTCCTGTTACCACGGCAATGCCATGAACTATTCCTTGCGCACGAGCATATTTCTTACGCACGCCTTCATAGTGTTTTTCTTGAATTTCGATATCCGAAAGCGTATCTCGGACTGTTTGCAGTCGAAAATTCTTTCCAGTGCCACTAGCAAGCGATGGATAGATATTTGGTGCTGATGGAAGAAGGGGTTGAATTGAATCGCCGTCCATCGTATATGCGATATACGTATGATTTACTCAAGCTTCAATATGAAACGTAGAGGCTGCTTATTGAAGTCTATGAGATTGCCTTCCTCATCGCAAACTGTGAGGCGAATGTAGTTCCGCATCGTTCCTAAGGCTCGAATGGGTATGAGGGTTGGTGGAAAGTAAGTTGTTTCGTTTAAAATGTGGGGTATCGTATTAAGAGTATATAGTATTTTAGATGGCTTCCCCTCAAGAAGTGAGAAATCGGAATCCACCACATCACAGTAGATATATATATGATTAATATCTTTTGGCACCAGGGTGTATTTTCCCACAGCGATGGTCACATAGTCTGTCACATCTTTATCTACTTTGATACCAAACAAATCGCAGATATTCTTAGTGAACTGGATTGGTTTCTTGACCTTCATAAGCCAATATTTCCTAAATGGGTGGTCTATGAATTCCAAGAAACCAGCATTGACTGCGGGATCGAAGTAGCTTACAAAGTATGCCATACTATAATGGCCCGCCTTAATTTCGTATGGAAACACCACACTATTGTCATCCCACTTAAAGCTCCCTTTCTCAGCTAGGTTCCACCAATTATCACTAAGAGTGACCTCAACTAGCGAAATATTATTGATAAGAATAGGTCGGTCGAAGTAGACAGTATGGTCAGACGATATGGTGGTGACATATAAGAGCACCATTATATATTAAAGGTATAAACTGTATGTATGTGTAGCTTCAATATGACAGAGGCGTGGAAACAGTTCAAGTATCTATTTCCTGAGGCAGTACTTGGTTGGTTTGAATCCACTTCTGATAATGTCAATTTCAATGATCGTGGGATGTCTCACCGAGTGTTCACAGATGAAGGCCCTACTACGAAGACAGGTGGAGGTAAGTTGATGGGGTGGATTGGTACGACAGGTAAGGCGCTTAGTATAGCACTTGGTGACAAAACAGTTTATGAGAGAGTACTATTCGCACGGAATCACGAAGGTCTTTCCAAACATGATTGGATAGAAGAAAATGAAAAGGTCGCAACATTGAATGCCAATCTATTGGTGAAGTTTAAGAAAATATATCCACATGCAGATTTCCACAAGTTCTATGCATCCACGGATATAGATGGGCCGGGCAAATATTCAACTAGTATTTGGTTTCGAGATGGGAATCATAGCTATGCGGTCTATGGCGATGATATCTCCAAGCCACGTGCTACCATTCAAAAACGTATTGATAAAGCATTGCAGGGGAGGGTTTATGGTTATCCATTTGCGTTGACACTAGATAAAAGTGTGAAATATCCTATTGCAGCAGTTCCTTTTCACGAAAAAGCACAAGATATCGATCTCACTAATCTATGGATATACGTCACGCCAACAAAAAAGTTCAATGCGGTCTTTCATAACATATTCAAAGAGACCACCATAAAACATGTGACAGTAAATGAGTCTCATCATTGGTTATCAGGTCCGGATTTCAAATATTGGCCTCAACAATTGAATTTCGCAACGTGGTGTGCAACTTCTGGATGTGGAGTGTCGTTATTCGATCCTACTTTCAAAACATATCCACCCATCATTCAAGGGTTCTTACGATTTCACGTTTATTTCACAATACGAAGAATTCTTCATGAACTTGGTGGTACTCATGGAGTTCCTCTACCTAATGACTCTGTTTTCAAGCAAATGGATAACCTCTATAGCAAATCAGCTCTTGATAATTTATGCACCGAATTTGGTTTATCTCAAACACCAGACTTTCGATGGGATGGAGGCAATAATCATGGTTTAGGAGACGTCTACATATACACTCATGGAAAAACGGTGAATGCTACAGAGAAGTATGCACATAATACCTCATACTCTGCGAAATGGCCAGGTGGCGACTTCAAGTTTCATGAAGAAAGTCGTACGGTCTATCAGTTTCCTTTATCGTTCGTTAGCGACAATAATGGGAAACAATACAATTGGTTTACACCACCAATCGGTAAGGGATTAACGAAGGCTGGATTAGGTATAGATTGAATCGATCTGTTGAGGCTTTTGGATGGTGCATTCTAGGTGCTCAAAACGATCTTAACGAATCCATCATAGATAGTTTCAATGTCAAAACCAAATTTAAGAGCTTGGTCGAAGGCGCTATTATCGAAAACAATTCAACGATAAGCTATAAAAACTATCTTACAGCTATACTACACACACATAAGAAATTAGATCTAGCAATAGCTATAAGGGTACGATTACTACCAAGCAATCTTGAGTACTACCTCAGCAAGAAGGATGGCTATAAAAATCCAATCCAGAAAGCCACAAAAGGTATTATGTTTGGTGTAAACGATATTAATGGAGATATTCTCGAAACCAAATTCCCACCACCAGATATGGAAGGACAGATACAAAAGAAACAATTACCACATAATGCAATTCCACATAGTCCTACTCCATAACGTCTTACTCCACAACGTCGTACTCCACAACATGAGACCAATCTAGTGATGGTATCTATTGCAGGAGCTGTAATCGCATGGGCGTTGTTTCGTTAACGTCGTTTGTATTGCTCTATTGTGATCACCACTATAGCTACGATGAATAACCAAACGTTCTCTGCTAATACTCCTAGAGCTTTACCGGCCATAGTAAATATGAAATTCGCAATTGATCCAATCATTCCAGGTAGTATCTGTCCAAGTTTCTTTCCCATTTCCTTTAATAACTCACCTGTCGTTTTTAATCCCTTCTTTACTGTATCTACCACTTTGTCGATACCATCTTTTACTGGTTTCGGTACGGATCTCGATAATTGGGAAACTATTACACTAACGATGACACCAATAGCAGTTGTCACCGCAAGAACGGTCATTCCATACTTTCTGAAAATGTATTTGATCCTCTCACGTAGTGACGTACGTTCTAGCATGGCTTCTTCTTGACGTTCAAGTAATTCTCTTTCCCTACGGATAGATATTAACTCTTTCTTAGCTACTTCTTTCTGAGTGTCGGTCGATTCGGAGTCTTCAAGAATAGAGTAGTATATATGATGGGGGTTCTGGGCCACATCCTTATTTAAGCCCTTTTTCTCCCATCGTATATCCCTACTCCCACGAAAAAAAATCGTTGAAATTTGTTCCTTATATAAGACCCCTTTATTCCCCCAGTAAGAACCACTATACCGCTTGCTTTTAACCGCTTTTAACTGCTTTTAACCGCTTTTGACCCCCCTTCCCCTGAAAAATCGTCAAAAAAAATGTTCCTTATATAAGCCCCATTTATTTCCCCAGTAAGAACCACCTCCTAATTACATTTAATGCAACCATTAATAAATACCAATTAGAGACATGATACCATCATATTATCAGCCATAAAATGCGTGGACACAATCAGTGCCGATGGTTAACAATTGGTAGGACAACTATTTGTGGTAAGAGTTGTTTATTCGAGTGCTGTAAGCAACATCGACACCAGATCAGCAAAGGATCGTTTGAGCCATACCCCTGCCGTTCGTGTGGAGTTGGGACTCAATCAGAGACACGACTTTGTCGCCCATGTGGTAATATAAAGCACAGATAAACCTGATGCGTAAAGGTAAGAGGGCTAGAAGGGATTTCGACGACGTATTGACTGACCTTGCTACGAAGAATCTACCTATTAGGGAACTGATGCGTATAGGTAGGAGGGCTAGAAAGGATTTCGACGACGTATTGACCGAACTTGTAGCTAGAAATCTCCCTATTAGAGAATAGACATACTAATATTATACCCGTAGTAAATATGGCATACAGTAATTATCAGAGAGACGTACTAGATGTATATGAACAGGCGCGCAATACGAGCATACTTGATGAACCGATCCCCGAAGCGATAGAAAGACGTTTAATACGACCATTAATTCCCCAAAAAATCGTCCCACTAGTATTCAAACAAACTAAATAGGTCATTGGTAATTTCTTACGAGGCTGGCAGATGGATGTTCCAGAGGGTCACGAACTTGGTGCAGACCCAATGGCATTCTTAGATGGTGTACGCCTTATAATCCACGAAAAACTAGAGGAAGAGATCGCCAACCTAAAAGGCGTGAAGTTCCAGCCTGCCCTGAGAGTAGATCTAATAAAGTACAACCTTGATGGTAGCAAAGAATTCATCGACGTAGTATTTCGTCATTATCAGGAGGTTCTATTGCAGTCCCACGAAATCAATTCCGCGCTAGACAAGTCTTTTCCTGCGATCCAAGAAAGACTAGAGAAATGGATACATAGAGGCTCAGGATGGGTGGTAGACCGAGTAGTTCTGCTTTGGCTCGACATAGCGCGATACCAACCACTACGAGGAGGCTCATACATTTCACTTCCTAAAGAAGTCCAAAACAAGAGGGCTGTGATTAATGTTCAAAATAAGGATGATGACTGCCTACGATGGGCTCTTCGGTCATCATTATTTCCAGTTATACACGGAGGACATGCATACAGACCATCTAAGTATCCTATAGACGACGGCCTAGATTTTACAGAAATTGATGCACCAACACCCATATCACAGATTTGCAGAGTTGAGAAGCAAAACAACCTTGCGATCAATGTCTTCGGATGGGAGAAAGGTGTGATTGTCTATAGGATTACCAAGCAATGCGGGGACACCAAACGCATTAACTTGCTGTTAATAGAGAAATCCGGAAAGTATCACTATACTTGGATCAAGGATTTGAATCGCCTTCTCTATGATCAGAGCAAGCACCATGAAAGGAAGCACTTCTGCGAGAGGTGTTTACATGGATACTGCCGAAAAGATCTCCTTGAAAAACACACCCCAGAATGCAAAGGTATAGGACAAACAGCAGTTAGAGTCGAGATGCCTGAAGAGGGTAATAACAAGCTATCCTTTCAGAACTGGCACAAACAGATGAAGGTTCCTTACATCATTTACGCCGATTTCGAGGCGCTGACAACCAAGATCGAAGGACCAGAGCCGGCACCAGAACTGCGCAGTAACACACATAAAACTCAATTACATGAGGCCTGTGGATTCGGCTACATCGTGGTGAGATGTGATGGTCATACTGAGACTCCAGTCGTCAATAGAGGGCCCAATGCTACGGAAATGTTCCTGGAGGCAATACAACAAGAAGAACAAAAAGTCGAAGCGGCTCTATCTAGACGTAAAGCCCTATGCATGACTCCAGAGGACAACATAGCCCACCGAAGTGCAACAATTTGCCACATTTGTCAGAAATCTCTTAATGGGGATTCATATATCAGTTCGTGATCACTGTCATATTACTGGAAAGTATCGTGGAGCAGCACATAATGCCTGTAATCTACTCCTGCGGATAGACCCAAATAAGACAATAATACCAGTAGTCTTCCATAATTTGCGGGGATACGATTCTCATCTCTTAATGCAGGCTATTTCCAAAGTAGAGGGGCAGATAAATTGCATACCCAATAACATGGAAAAGTACATTTCATTCTCCCAAGGGAAACTGCGATTCATCGACAGTGCTCAGTTTTTGCTATCCTCTCTCGATCGGCTAGTAGCAGCTAAAAACCCCGAAGGATTTCAAATCACAGCCAGATATGAGCAAGATAAGCACAAGCTCGGCTTTCTTCTACGCAAAGGCATCTACCCATACGAATATATGGACAGTTGGGAGAGGTTTCAGGATGAGCTACCACCGCGCGACGCTTTTTATAGCAAGCTTTCTGACGAAGGAATCTCAGATGAGGACTATACCCATGCACAGAAAGTTTGGAAAGCATTTGGCTGTCAAACTATGGGAGACTACCACGATCTATATCTTCGAACTGATGTACTTTTACTCGCAGATGTGTTCGAAGGCTTTAGAGCGACATGTATGCAAAATTATGGCTTAGATCCAGCCCACTACTATACGAGTCCTGGTCTATCGTGGGATGCGTTATTAAAGAAGACAGGTGTAGAGCTCGAGTTGCTTACCGACTACGATATGCATCTTTTCATCGAGAAAGGGATGCGAGGCGGCATTTCGATGGTCAGTCGACGCCATGCAAAGGCGAACAATCCGTATGCTTACACAGTTGGGACAACGAAGTACGACAAAACCAAGCCCACTACGTATATGCAGTATCTGGATGCGAACAACCTATACGGATGGGCTATGAGCCAAGCATTGCCAACTGGAGGATTCGAGTGGTGTGACGTAGCAAAGCTACAGACTCTCGACATCGCGTCGTATGTAAACATACAAGCGGATAAAGGTTATATCCTTGAGGTTGACCTCGAGTATCCTCAAGAACTACACGACGCTCACAACGCGTATCCACTAGCCCCAGAGCGATGAATCCTCAGGCGAATGGTCGCTCCAGCATCTTGTTGGGCCAGACCATCTCCATGAACTACGCTGGTTTGAGAAGTGCGACAATTGATGAGTACGGCAAACTTGTTCTCAAAGAACTTCTTATGTGTCATGGATGTAGCTGTTTCTCCGAAACGTCGGACGAACCAATTCTTTGCTGACTTCCATAAATCCTTTGGTAGCATCCCAAAAGAATATAGAGCATTGGGAATGCCATTAACGTGTACCTCGACTTGGTGATTCCTGGATTTACGAATTTCTCACTATCTCTAGTGCCTGCCACATGAGGATCCACAAATAGAAGAAGAATGCCATTGAGAGAGAGACGAAGTACGTTTATGCTTTCAGATACGAGTGTATCGGTGGCTAGATTGATTGAGACAGTTTTGAAGTACTCAGAATGGTTATACAGAAAGGCTTTACCGCTGGCGTAGGTACTATTGGCCTGCGACGCAAGATCGAGACTTTCAATGACTTCATATTCTAGCTCAATGTTTGATAGTTTGTATGTTCCTACTTTCGTACTGTTGGATCCGACTATGACATCTATGGCCGGTGCTAGTGTCAAATGAAATAACATCTTATCTCGAATCGCATGTGGATAAAAGACGCCATGGGTTGTGATAACTTCATGATCAATAGGTATCTTATATACGCTACCATATGCCGCTAGTGTCGCATTATCAGATGCATTAGACGTATTTGCGTTACTGGCCTTTGAACGAAGTTTGTTCACATTAGCAGATTGAATGCCCCGCTCTACGCTATTCTCTCGTTCTACATCAGATAGGTATAGATCGCTATATACCTGTAGTAGATCGGGTCGACTTAAATCTTCTAATCTAGTAGTTCCCATCCATACGACTCGCTTTGAGACTAGGCAACGTCCAACATTGGCCACCAAATAGATGTCGGCATGACCCACGGATATAATAATATTAGCACTAAGGGCTAGACTACCAGGTACTAGAAGTCTATTTTCGCCTAACGTAGGAACATTAACAATTAAAGTTTCCCCTGGATTGGCTGATGAAGGAGTGAAAGTTACGCGATGGAACACACGACTGGCTTTAAGAGATCTACCTTCTCTAGGAGAATAGTCAGGATGGAGCTTTGTTGATATCATGTTTGTTCCACAATTGAATATGTAGTCAATACTAATAGTATATCACATATCCAGTGTTCAATATGGAAGATATGATAGACTTCGATCCTCTATCTGAAGAAGGTAGAGCCGATGTGAATGATCTTACTGCCGAAGAATGGGCGGAGATTAGACCTGATGATGGTGAGGCAGAAATGGATTGGTGGAATAGAGCTAAGCATAGATTCAAAAATACGACGAAAAGCATACGTGATAGGTTGTGGAAAAATCGTAGTAACTGGGGAACCAGCTCAGTTGAGTATATAAAATTGGTCAATCTAGGTGATGATGTGGAAACGACATTTGAAAAACTGAAAAGACGGACTGAAAATGCACAGGACCAAATCACTATAAAGTTTCCAAAAGCAGATCTAAAGAAGTTCACCGCTAGTTTGGATGACTATGATAGGGTCGTGATAAAACTCAATCGTATTAATGCTGGATCATACTTACTGTCGGACGCCGTAGACACTCCAAATGTATTACCGAAAACGCTTAAAAACGCTATTGGACCTACTGCGGAGAAGGAGATTAGCATGAAAGAGGATACAGTCACTGAAAAAGATAAACGAAAGGCCGAGGAAATAAAAAAGATGGATTCATTAATTAAGGGAACTCCAGAATATGAGGTGGCAAAGAATAAAGTAATAGAACTAGAGGATCAGAAACAGGAGATCGAGAAAGAAATCGAAGCCATCAAAGATCGTATGTCGCTACGAGACCGCATAAAAGCCATCTTCAAGAAACATGGATTTACTGTGATTGGAGTGTTAGCTGTCGCTGGTGCCGTAATTGGTACTGTCGTTAGTATATTAACAAAAGGCTTGACTTCCATCGCTAAGGGAGTTGGTGAGGCTTTGAAGGATCTTGGAAAAAAGATAGCTAGCATGCTACCTGCAGCGATAAGTGGTATTGTGAGTTACATATTCAAGATAGCAAGTCAAGTTATTCCCTTCCTTGCCAAGAATGCATGGTTACTTATCGTAGCAGTGGTCATATTCTTAGTAGAGCAATATAAATCGTCGAAACGTCAGCGCTAACGAAATATCATCCATGAGGCTACGCCGGCCACAATACCCACGATTGCCAAATTGGTTTCGTGATTCGTTGGTGATGCGCCGCGACTTTGTCGCCCGTGTGGTTTAGCGGCAGCGTAGCTGCCTGTCGTATCAATCGTAGCAGTCGTATCAGTCGTATGTTTAGGTGTCTTTGGTTTCGAGCCTTCCATGGGGGCTGGTGGTGGAGATTTTTCATCTAGGTTGATATCATCATTTATTTGCCGTTCGTAGGCTGTTTAAATACGTAACGCCCTTAAAGATAATCATATAGCTAGGCATTAACAGACAATCCTTCGCACCTGCTAGATCTAGACGAGAACTAATATCCTTAATAGATTCTCGGTATTGGGCTAGAGTGTCTGAAGCCGATTCTATGATGGCATTTTCAAACGTCGTATCGAATTTATTTTTGGCGGCTGGGGACTTCGATCCTACGATTGGTGAGTCGGTTGAAGCCTGGGATGATAGGACACAAAACAAATATACCATTATTGACGCATTAATTCGGACTATCCCGGCCTTTGTCAATCCTTTCCCATTCTGTGGAACGAACCAATTGTAGTGCTTCTCGTTCATATCATTTCGACGTGAGGCAAAGTCGATTTTAGTGGCTCCGAACTCTCTCCTGATCTTGTCATACATAACGTACGTAATTCCACGGAACGTTGTTAAACTTATTAAAGATATTTTCTCTGGGGAGTGGAACTCCTAATTCAAACAGTATTCGCCTGATCGTATAATATACATGAAATCGATAAAAACTCCGAATATTGTCGATGATTGGCGCCTCATTGGAAAGATGGTCATCGAATGACACCCCACAGCCTGCCGTAGCACACCAAACGGCAAAACATAATTGGTGCTGCCAAAGCTTCATTGGTTCAACATCAAACCACTTTTTCTCTTTTACCGCCCTTTTAACACTCTTAACCGCCATCTCGATAAGGTTAGGATCTTTCGATTGTTTTTCACTAAGATCGAGTCCCAGATCTTGAAAAATATGTCGCGGCTCATACGTAAATAGCTGATCCTTCGCTACATAGATACTTAGAGTTTGTATTATTGGGTATATGTCTTTAGCGACGTGTGCCCAGGAAACGGCTGGAACTGGATACTTAAAATCCGTCCTTCTGAATGGAAGTGAAAAACCCACATGTTTTTTTATTATCCCACGTAACGCTTCGTGTAGATGATTTCGGACATCTACTGGTATGAGACCACTTATATTCCAATGCTGCACACCATCGTAAAACATGATTCTAGTCTCGTATGTAGACTCATCATGTATGTCGGATGCCGTTGTCCTAGCTGAGAACTTATCGAAGTCCGCGTGAGGATAAGTTTTCTTAAAGGACGCGAAAGCCTTTGCATTGCGAGGTGCGATATAGTCGCCCCAATCTCCTTCGAAATGAACTTTATTAGGCATGGTTTCTTATCCTTGGCGCCGGGCCAATCAATCCGTTCGATTCATCCACTTGACTAATCTGTTTGATATTGATACGTATTAAAGTTACGACATATGTTAATATCGTGAAGTAAAGAATATATGTTAGTATCATAATATCGAAGTAAACTTCAGGCTTTAATATGGTAATCTTAAATGTCACCACTACCTCGACTGATCATACGGTCTACTTTCAAGAACCTATTTACATCCATAATATTTCTCTAATCGAGATCGCTTTTGAGAACGGTTGGTGGAACCTATCAGAGAAAGCTTCATTCAGTTGGAATACCCCAAGTGAGATACGGATTCCGTATGAACTTAGGCCGGGGAATTACAATATACACATCTTGATGGCCGCCCTCGAACCCGCGGTTACTGCTGGTTTATTGGAATTCATAGACCACAAATATAGGAAGTTTTGGATTCTAAAAATTAAGAAACCAATCCTGTTCAGTAAGAATCTCTGCGATTCGTTGAATATCGAGGGTACTCCAGAAGGGGATAATGTGTCACTCAAAGTAGGAGAATACAAACTGGTGGTACAACTTCTTCGCTATGTATATATCTACTGTGATGTGGTGGATCCTAGCTTCTCAATTCTTAATGGAAAGCAATCAAACGTACTGGCTATCTTTAATCTCGAGGGCCTTAGGTTTACAGAATATACTTACAATAAATGGTTTCCCTGGCCCATACGAGCTCTAGGGACCAGACGAAACAGCCTTCGCCTGACACTTAGAGACGAAAAAGGAAATATCATAGACTTTCGTGGTCGACCTATACGATACGTATTGAAGATTGAGTAAATTATGATATAACATAAGCGATTCAATTCGATTACTTCCAACGGCACCAAATATTTATCCGTCGCTGGATGGAGATAATTTTCGTCGGCGAGATATCCGTGATACGCTTGAGACCACCAAAGCCCAAGAACAACACTACGAAGTGGTACGTAAGAAATATGCTCGTGTGCAAGGAATCGTTCATGGCGTCGCTGTGGTAACAGGAGGCCTATCTGTACTTTTATCGAGTTCAGGATTAGCAGTCGCTCTAACTGGTCTTGGCGTAATAATCGGTCTACCATTAGGTGTTATTGGTGGGGTCTGTGGAATGATTTCAGCCGCTACAACCATTGAGGCTAAAAAGTTAGGAATAAAAGTCTCTAAACATGAAAAGACCACTATGTTGGCGAAAGCAAAAATTAATACAATTCGTGATCTAGTGTCAAAAGCCCTACGCGACGAAAATGTGTCTGACGTCGAATACAATCTAATCCTCACTGAGGCAGATAAATACGAAACTATGAAGATTGAAATTCGACAAGCTAGTTCTGGACTAGCGGGTGAAAAAAGCGTGGAACAAATTCGCTCCGAAGTACTGCACGAAGTGCGAGAAGAAATGAGAGCAAAACTGGGATAAGAATTGATATCTCATATGAGAAAATTAAGTGATCGTGGGCGATTCGTATAAATTAATTTGTATGTCGAGTTCGTATGCAAATTTCGAGACATAGCGTAGGCGCCGCTAATTAACATAGGCAGGTGTTTAAGACATAAGTAGGATATTTTTCGCCTACGTCACTGTCTAGCACATATGGCCTCACGGTTTGGTTCTGGTTCGAACCGTGCTGGGGCCATATGTGGTAGATCGGTTTGTGGGGGGTAAAAAGCCTCCAGCCCCTCACAAATCGTAGCGCGTCTGCCGATGTGGCAGAAGTTAAAGTAAGCCGAACGAATACAGTACAAACAGTGTCAATCCTGGGTCGGGTGCTTGGGTAGAGCTTACAGATACTCGAATAGAGTTCCAAGGAGTGCCGGTTGTGCCTCAATCAGTTAGGACCAAATACAGTAGACCGAATACAGTGGACCAAATACAGTAGACCAAATACAGTAAGCCGGGCCCGGTAATAAGCAAAAACCTCTCTAGGAACGAAAATATGGCGAAGGAAGGAAAAGGTGAAAGTGGTTCCTAGAGAGGTTCTGGAGACGTCCAGTTTTGCTTTTGGTTTTTTTCTTTATTTTGATTTTTTCTTCTTAGAACTAAAATCATATGTTCTAGTTCGAAATTTTTCTATCTATATCGTGACCAGAAATGGGAAAGAAGTGCTTTTTATGGCCTATTTTACCGGCATCGAATAGTGCATAATAAATGCAGTCATACTATATGACGAGATGCCTCATTTTCGTAGACATCGAATAATGTATAACAAATACAGCCATACTCTACGACGAGATGCCTCATTTTCGCGCTCTATGGTGAAATGCCTCCAATAGAAATATTCGTTCTCTATCTTTATCGTAGGCAGACATTAGTGCGCGACTGACGTCTTTATCATATATGTCGAGATCAAAATTCTTAATGATCCATTCAACGACATCGGGATGACCATTTTCGCTGGCACTGAATAGTACATACTCGACGTTTATGTTCTCTATGGTAAGCTGGAAGTGATTAGTAAACCACTTAACGACATCAAGATGACCTTTTTCGCTGGCAAATAATAGTGCATACTCGACGTCTATGTTCTCTATGGTAGGCTGGAAGTGATTAGTAAACCACTTAACGACATCAAGATGACCTTTTTCGCTGGCAAATAATAGTGCATACTCGACGTCTATGTTCTCTATGGTAGGCTGGAAGTGGTTTATTAACCACTTAACGACATCAAGACGACCATTTCCGATGACAGCTAATAGTACCTCCTCGACGTTCACGTTCTCTATGGTAAGCTGGAAGTGATTAATAAACCACTTAACGGCATCAAGATGACCATTTCCGACGGCACCTAATAGTACAAACACGACGTCTATGTTCTCTATGGTAGGCTGGAAGTGGTTTATTAACCACTTAACGACATCAAGATGACCATTTCCGATGGCAGCTAATAGTACCTCCTCGACGTTTATGTTCTCTATGGTAAGCTGGAAGTGCTCAATAAGCCACTTAACGAGACCAAGGTTACCAGCTCTACAGGCATTAATTAGTACGTCCCCATCGTAGTCGCGCCCGTCATAGTCGTATGTGTCCTTCACGGAAATATTGAAGATACTAGCCAATTTATCTCTCTCATCATCGTTATTAGCAGACATAAGCCCTAATAGGACTACTCGTCTACAAAACTCGTAATCTACGTCTTTCAGTTGTAGCGTACTATAGATGCGGCATCATTTAGATATTTTGAAGTCAAAGAAATAGCGGCAAATGATGTAGGACCGGCATACTCTACGATCTTAGTCAAGATTTCTATAGGAAGGTACAATATATTAGCCATAGTATACGGGATGTTTTGATATAGTAACTGTGATACAACCTCATAATATGATGGTATCATGTCTCTAATTGGTATTTATTAATGGTTGCATTAAATGTAATTAGGAGGTGGTTCTTACTGGGGGAATAAATGGGGCTTATATAAGGAACATTTTTTTTGACGATTTTTCAGGGGAAGGGGGGTCAAAAGCGGTTAAAAGCAGTTAAAAGCGGTTAAAAGCAAGCGGTATAGTGGTTCTTACTGGGGGAATAAAGGGGTCTTATATAAGGAACAAATTTCAACGATTTTTTTTCGTGGGAGTAGGGATATACGATGGGAGAAAAAGGGCCCAGAACCCCCATCATATATACTACTAATAGATTCATTATTTGCTTCCCGATTGGTGAGTTGTCGTTCTGCAAGTATTACTTCAATGGCGGCCTCTTCATTATTTGGACCTAAAGCATCTTTGAGAGCTTTCCTCATCTTCATACGTAATTTCATATCTTTCTCATCACCAACAAATAGCCGTGTAAAAGGTTCTTTGCTTCCAAGTTCGCGAACTTTGATTTGTCTGTCTATTAAGGAGATTTCGATGGTATGCCGAATGCCCGCATCCATATAATGCTCCTTTACTACGCCAACCAGCATTTCCTTTACCGAATCTCGAAAGGTTTGTTCGAATGTGAATCCTCGAAGTTGGTCATCACCATGCAAATCATCCATGGTAATTGTCTCACTACCTCCAGCTTCATCTTGATCATCACCCAATAAGCTAGCCATGTATCTTTCATTTGCTTCTCGGTCTTCTTCTTCATCTCGTTGTCGTCGGTTTTCTTCATCTCGTTGTCGTTCTTCGTATCTATCGGTATTACCCTCAGGTCTCACATCGACATCATCCATATTGAACATAACTATGTATCATGATATATTCAACATGATATCGACGAAGTTAATTCCCGCACGAGCACGAAGAGAGCCTCTCTCACTCAAAGCTCAACGAACACTATATAGGAAAACTTTCACTCCATCGTCTGCTAATCCGGGTGAGACGCTCTATGTGGAAGTTCCAACGATGGGAGAAGATATCGTATTAGTACCTGGTAGTTTAGCATTATTGGGTGATATCGTATTGTCTGGTGGACACGCTAATAATCGAGTTGTTGCAAATGTTGGACGTTGCTTAGTTATACATCGAGTTCGTAAGATGGGAGCTGAAATAGTAGAGGACATCGCTCGATCAGATATCTTACAAACATATTCCGATGTATATCTATCTACACAAGAGAGAGAATCGAGAATACAACAAGGTATCCAATCAGATAACACAAATAAGCTACGATCTAAGGCTGGTGATGCAGGTACTTCAGATACTGGTGAGAATGCACTACTAGATGCATATGGTTCCAAATATAGAATTCCATTAGACGTTGATATTCTTACACAACATGGAGTTCTATATCCACATGCATTAGAAGACACTATTTCATTCGAGTTGACTTTAGCTCGCGCTATCGAGATAATAGTTGGATCAGATTCGACAAATATAGGCACATACAAGCTTAACAATATCCAGTTAGAATACGAAGCAATCAAGAATGAAACACTAGCTAGACACGCACTTAACGCATATGAAAAAGGTACTGCATTCCTATACGATCACGCCGTTCACTTTAAGATGGTACCTATCGCCAAGGCATCAGATACTTTAATATCTCAAAACATCAATGTTCCACGACGATCATTTGCTGGATTACTTCTTCTATTCATAGATCCACCTACCACGGGTACACGAGATAGCGAATCATTCTCGAATCCTGATATTTCGAAGATAGAGGTAGATGTCAATGGAGTTCCAAATAGATTCTTTCCTGGAGGTATGTTACCACCAGATTTTTGGGAGGCCGCAAAAGGATGGTTTTCTACATCCAATACTTCTATGACTCCCACAAAGTTTTACAACAATAGATTCGCTATTATAGTCGATTGTCGCACAGCAAAAGATTCCTCTGCTCATGGTGATGGAATGGCACAAACTGGTGGTGGAAAAGATATCGACATTCGTATACATAGAACTGCAAAAGGAAGTGGAAATGTAAACATGCATATCTATGTCCTTGCGGATGCTCAGCTTAAGATATTGAACAGATCTTTACATAGTATAACATACTGATGGATTCTATCGTAGAACACATTCCATTTAATGCACTCATAGTAGGTCCAACGAATTGTGGAAAGACTGCATTTCTCATAGAACAACTTCGTGGACCATTTCGTGGTAAGTTCGATTACATAGTATTAATTTGTCCTACGTATGCCCCGGGGGGGGGGGGGGGGGGGGGGGGGTACTTACATGAAAAATGGGTATGTATGTGAGGCCAAGAGACTCAAACCCTGACCCTGTTTGACCCAATCCGAGCTCCAAAACCCTGATTGCCCCCTTTTTGAAAAAAAAACACCTTATTGCCCCTTCTTTAAATTGTTTTCAAAACACGGTCGGATATATATCCCGGCCGGTATACCGCGTACCGGGATTGCATGCAAAATACGGAACATTTCAAGTCGGGACGTGGTATTGGGTAAACAAATCAGCAGATGGAGTACATAGTTAAGTACTGAAGTACGAATTAGCGGCGTCACAATGTAAATGAACCTCAGTGCTTGCATGTAGATAGGCGATCAAAATGCGGCAACAGAATGTATTTTTTTTGACATAGTAGCTAAAAAAAACTGAACCCTAACTGCCTAAAAAATACTGAACCCCGACCCTGACTGCACCTAAATTATACTCAAATCCTGACCCTGATCTGCCCAAATCAGGTCAAAACCCTGACCCTACCTGCCCAAACTGAGCTCAAAACCCTGACCCACCCGGGCGGCACATACATAATACGTGATAAACAGGAGTACCCCCCCCCCCCGGGACGTATGCCCACAACAAAACATATCATGGATTTGCCAATAGAGATCCACACTTTTATGTTATATCTCCACCTCAGAATGCTATCAATACCGCATTGAATATTTGCGCCTCCTTTTGGTCAGGTACCAATACATTATTGATTCTTGATGATTGTGCCGCATCAAAAGATGTAAAACGAAGAACTGACAAACTAGTAGATTTGGCATTTTCTGCTCGACATATAGGACTATCTATTTGGGTGCTATCCCAACAATAACGAGTATATGTAAACCTTTTCGTGAGAACGTAGCTATTGTAGTAGCATTTCATACTGCATCGGTTATAGATGGTAAAAGGATATTTGAAGATTATGGAGGCACACAAGAATGCAATGAGTTACGAATGATACTTCGATCTCATAAGTTTGCTCGCATATGTTTCTGTTTACGACATCCTTTTGCAGTAGTATTAGAGCTACCCGCACCTATAACATATTATCATGACGGATAATAAAGAAATACTTGAATTGTTGGGTGAGGATTTAACGGGCCCACCACCACCTAAAACAGAAGACGTTCCATCAGATAATCGCGAATCACTTTCCATATTAGCTACAACTGGTACAACGAAAGAATATCTGGGTAAGAATTTCTCTCTAGGAGATATTGCTAGACTATCTGAAAAAGAAGTAGATAGATTATATAGAAGGTATCAGGCCATTCTAGCTAAGCAAATAACAGAAAGTTTAGTCAATGGTGTGATGCGTCTAGCTACACGTTTAGTTGCATACCTAGTACCAATAGATTCTCAAGAAGCATTGATCAAAGACCTACAAGAAGACCAACTAGTCCGTAACGAGATTAGTGCTACCACTGGTTTATTATCACTTAAAGCAGGTCGATTCGTGACTCTAGCTAGTGTCGTGTTCCATGTATCTGGTCACATAGTCCTTCCTGGTACACCTATTAAACCTTCGCAAATACTTACTATATCGAATCAAGATGGAGGAACAGACGGATCAGATAACTGCGAATCCACCGAAAACAACACCAACTAATGTAAAAGATCCAAAGCGTGTCGCCGCTGGGAAAGCATTGGCACTAAGCAATAAACTTGCCAGAGAGGCTCAAAAGAGAGAGATGGCACGTGAAAGTGAATCATCTAAAGAAATCGACGTAGATGAAAGTTGGACTAAAAACATATCTACTAATACTACTATCGCAGTTATTGGTACAGGTGCTGCATTGGTTGGTGCATACTATCAATACAAAAGATACAGAGATGACACTACTAAGAACATTAGTACGATACAACGACCCGCGAGTCCGGTAAAGACTACGGTACCAGATATGGAGTAACATTTAAAGACTAGAGATATACGATATATATTAGGATGGATAAAGAATTGACGAAAACAGCAACCGATGCTGCTATGATAACTGGACTCGCTACTGGTATTGGGTGGATTGTAAAAAGGGCGACTAAGGAATCTATGCTTAACGATCCTTCTATTTCTATCATAAATTACGTAAAGTGGACTGCCGTAATAGCTAGTAGCATATATGCAAAACAATATCTCGAGAAACAAAAGCCCAAACCATAATGGCGTTTGCGACAATTGGAATGGCCATTTTCGGGGCTGTTTTGAACGCAGCGGCATTCACTGGTGGTGGAGTGATTGCTAAAATGTTAGGTGGGGAAGATACAGAACGAGAAAGGCTTGATGCTGATGCTGACTTGATGCTGCTAGGGAGGCATACATTGAAAAACGTCGAACATTGTCTGATTGGACGCGCGAACAGGAAGTCATTGAGCGTAATATATACAACAATACAAACGATACCCACAAAGATTTCGTGCGATCCGATAAATTACGTCAGAAATTGAAACGACTCAAAGAAATGAAGGACCCTCGTTTATCAGACTACTATCGACCTTCGAGCGAACAGAAGACTGGTGAGATGATTTTTGTTGGTAGTGGAATGCTAGTCGGTGGATATGCTATTAGTCGATGGTTATAGATATGATTTTACATTCGACGAGGTACTAGATAACTAAAAAAAACGGGGAAAAAGAATAAGAACGTTGGTTAGATGAGTTCTTATTCTTTTTTTTTATCTTCGTGTTAGACCTAATCGTTATGCATGTTATATATTATGGATACTCGCCTTGCAAATATCTTCTATGGTCCTAAGGGATACTGGAAATGTCGCTCTGCAATTGGTAAGTTATCGGTGGCTGCAAAGGTATCGGAAGATGCAACTAAGAGTTGGTTGGAGAAACAAGCCATATATGTGGCAAATATATCTATCACCACCACACTATATTCCACGACCACATTGGACTGTATCGAAACCTAATGAAGTTCATCAAGCTGATTTGATCTTTCTACCTCACGATCGACCTGGACGTGGAAGGAAACTATATAAGTATGCTTTAGTGGTAATCGATGTAGCTTCTAGATATAAAGAGGCTGAGCCTTTAGCGTCGAAAGATAGTGGTGAAGTTTCTGCAGCATTCGAACGAATCTACAAACGTAGTCCACTAGAATGGCCAAAAACATTGCAAGTTGATCCTGGTAGAGAATTCATGGGACGTATGTCTGAAACATTAGAACTACGTGGTACGAAAGTTCAACGAGGTGAAGCTGGTAATCATAGGGCACAAAGTTTTGTCGAACGAGCAAATAGAACGATAGCTGAAAGATTATTTGGATATCAATATGCAAAAGAGATGGTACTTACATCTGAAGGATCGGATGCGCGTAGTATAGAGAATGGGTATTGAGGCTTCCTGATGTTATCAAGGCTATGAACAATGAAGTTACTCGACTAACAGGTAAGGGGCCTTCAAATTCTATAGAGTCACAACAAGTAAACATAAAGACTCCTACATATTCTCGAACTATTGGATTGGATGAAAAGCGACTGCCATTTGACGTTTTAGTTCGATATCTCTATGCATCTGGAGAATTGGAAGGTGGACCTAAACGAGCAACCGATCCTGTATGGAGTTTACAGACATATATCATTTCACGTAGTACTATATCCCCTAATCAACCAGTTCTGTACTACCTTACTTCGCAAGAAGGTAAAAAGGATGCACCGAATCGTGGATTTGTGCGTGAAGAACTACAAGTGGTACCATCAAATACTGAACTACCTCCAAAGAGGATTCTAAGATAGTAATTCCTCAATGAAATCATTGATAAGATCATCCTCTTGAATGGTACCTATATACCCATAAGCTAATGTATCTATTCCATTTTCTGCGATCCATCGCTTGGAGTCGAATGGTGAGAGAGATACTTTATTCATATGCATACCATACATTCTATGACCTTCACTTCGAAGCATATCCATACCATGGCGGTATACTTTCTTATCTAGTAAGCACTCTTTATATTGTTCATGACGAATACGATGCTTCACAACTGCCTTCTTGGTGCCTTTAACCTTCCTAATCTCTTTGCCATCTACTTTCAAAATTGAGTATAGTTTTGATCGTAGTCCAACATATTCGACTATGGGAATACTTCCACATTCATCTTTCATTTTACCAAGAACTTTCTTGTTGTCGATATTGTATGATGGATGGTCTTTGTCGTAGTTACTTGTATCGTAGAGATGTTTATGAGTAATCATGTCTGCATATATGTCTTCAGTTTCAATGTGTAACAATAGGCTATCAGTATCTGTATATAGTAGATTACAACGTTGTCCATACTGTTTATTGAGCTCGTTGTAGTAGAAGTCATACATCAGATGTTTTGAAAGATCTAGAATTGACATTCCAACATATATTGGACGATTCAGAAATAACTTACTTTTGTAATTGTGTACTGCAGCTAGATCATGGTCAAAGATTATGGATTGAGCATAACTAGGCTTATTCAATAAACGTTGTAGTTTAACTCCTTCTGAGGCTGATATCTACACGTTTACGTAGATTTTCCATTGTCTTACCAAATACACTATTGTTCATCAGTTTGTAGAGTTCTTGCTCAAGAGTGCTCTTTGCTTGTTTTCGTAGATCCGTATTCATTCTTATATATGTCTCCATCCATGGTGATTGATCAAATCGAAGTGCTCTATGGATCTTTTTCAAACGCATACCTAGAGATAGATATAGTTGCAGATTGCGGTAGTGCAGAACATATCGTTCCCTACCAAATAGTGTAGGTATGAGTTTTTCTGTTTTCAAAGATCCATTTCCTTTGTATAGCTCAGTGAATAGATCGATTTGATACCCTGAGAACCAAGCTTTATCTACTTGCATTCTTTCTGGAGCGAGTGGATAGCTATTATGTACGTTATGAAGTTCTCTAGGATATTCAAGATCAACTTCGAGAAAGTAACCTTTATCAGAATCGATTTCGTGTAGGATGATTTGTTCTTTCGTTGGTGTACACCACTTAAATCCTCCCGTTGGTAGATATTGACTCATAGCCCATCCATATAGATTATTTGCATCAAGATATATTATATGGCTATTTGGCTCATCTGGATTGAAATCAGGTACGTTTCGATTATTTGCTTTGGCATTGCGTTGAGAAACCATAGATATACCACCACGTAGACCTTCCTCAATGAATAGATACATGTCGTAGTCGGTTAGTAGTTCGAGTTCAACATTGGTCTTCTTTAATAATGCATCCCACGAAAGTCCTGGACTAGTATAATAATGAGCCGGGTCTAATCCATAGTTATGCATGCATGTCGTTCGAAAGGTCTCAAAGACATCTGCTAAAAGAAGTACGTCGGATTGTAGGTAAAGGTCATGATAGTCACCTAACGTTTTACAATCAAATACGTTCCAAACTTCTAGTGCATGTTCATAATCTTCATCAGATATATCTTCTATTTTTAACTTACTATAGAATGCATTTTTCGACGGTAGAGAAGTCTCAGTGAATCTATCCCAAGAATCCATGTACTCATATGGATAGACTCCTTTACGAGTTAATAGCTTGACCTTCTCTGGATCGGATGTATGTTTTACAAGTTGTTGGAACGTGTCTGATGCCGATCCTGTTACCAACTTATCGAGAGAGAATGGTAAGAATTGAAAGCTATCAATGAATCGTAGGTTACCAAGTGAGAATGATATATATTTCTCCATATTATTTGGAATGCAAGAGATCTTACCTTCCGTTGTGGATATATATTGCATTAGTAGGTGAGAATCATATCCGCGTAGATTGTGGAATACAACTGGGATGATAGGTGAGATACGTAATTTAAGGTTGCATACCTTATGTGCGGCACCTCGAAACTCACCTGTGATATGGCAATGGTCTCGTACTCTATCGCCACCAACCAATGGCTTCTGGCAAATATGGCAAATCGTAGCTCCATCGTAAACCTCATAGTTTTCTGGTGACATACATAATGGTTTGGCCGCTTTGGATTTGATCTTAGTCTCTTCATCTTGTACACATAGTAGAAAGCATTCGATAGTATCAGTACCTCGATATAGTACAGGTGGCTCGCTATGACCATCAGAACGTATGACTATGTAGCAAAATCCACATGGAATATGTTCTTCTGTTTTAAATGTGTTCTTCGTGGGATCTTGGGCAGGTACTTCGATCTTAGTGGTTAAAGCCTCGAGATCGGCATAGATAATGTAAGGAACGTTTAGTTGTTTGTGAATATTTTGAAATGATAGTTTGTTATTCTTATTGGTGGGCATTTCAATTCGAATGGCTCGATCATTGACTCCATTACCCTCGGGAATGTGCTTCGTAAGAAGATCTTTGGTAGTGTATCCATGTAAACATCTCTCACAGAAGTATTTTCTACATTTATGTTTTGTTTGATTGAATAATAACTTATTAAAATCCTTGATCCAACAATAGTGTTGCTTACCACTATCTGAGCACTCTATTAGCAATAGATTAACTCTTTTTGAGAAGGTCTCCTTCGAGATGTGATGCACAATCAAACACTTATCCTTAGGATCCCAACCATAAACATTGATAGCCATCTTGTTTTGTTTCTCTACACGTGGTATTTGTGAGATTGGCGTTGGTGAGTCTATCCCATCAAAGTTAAACCCATCATATTTTCGGTACTTCGATATCCTCTGAGGGTCTTTTGCAACTGGAAACATTGCTGCGCGAAGTGCCCAACGAAAGCAATGGTCGTCGTCGTTCTTTACATTGATCACAGCTTTCTTACTCGCGATTTCTGGAGGTAGTAGTGTATATGAACCTCCACGTAGTGGTTGATATCGAGCAATGTTCAACCATAGAATGTTGACTTCATCTATAACCCAATTCGATCCTGACGACTGATCCACTTCTCAATGATGTTATAGATCATTGCATGTGCTTCTACTATTTCCCTACGTATTTCTTCGTTGTTGGTTAAAATTGCTTGTGAACTCCGAAAAGTAACTATCTCGTATACTGGACCCTCAGGTTTGTCAAGTCGTAGTGTGATATTTAAAGCTAGCTGAAACTTAATACTATTAAAGTATTGGATCTCTTCCTTAAGCTTTTCTGTAGTCTGCTTCATCACACTTACGAGGAAAACATCTGGATCTGATCCTAGTGGATTACCATCTGGAACGTCCATCTGCCATCCACGTAAATAACCATTGATGGTCCTTGGTGCTTTGACGAATTCGAGTGTGTGTTCAGCCATAGTATAATACCTTAATAATAGCCTTTCTCTAATAGGGTGTTAAAATACGATAATGTGTACAACAAATGGTAGAATAGAGAGTTCGCAAGCATACGTTAATATCGAGAAGTAAAGAATATATGTTAGTACCATGGGTGGATATACTGTATACTAATCACTCCTCTAATAGGTATTAAAAATGTAATAAAATGTAATAGGACAGATATACTGTATAATATCATTCCTCTAATAGGGTGTTAAAATATAATAAAAAGTAATAAAATATTATATATAATAAAAAGTAATAAAATATTATATGTAGTATACAAATGGGGTGTCTTGGTGAACTTTTTGAGAACTCTTCGTTGTTGTTTTTTTTTTCCCTCTAATGGACCCCGAACGAAGTGAGGGCCGAACGAAGTGAGGGTAGTCCATTAGAGGAAAAAACAACAAAACAACGAAGAGTTCTCAAAAAGTGCACCAGGACCCCCATTTGGTATACTACTTTGCTGTTGCAAAATCTTTATGAAAGACTCAAGCACAGTTTAGTTTTCGGGTCCTCGAAGAAGCCGAAGTTTGACCAGAAACTCCCCAGCCCGGCGGGATCACAGAAAAAATACTGAAACACTCTTTAACTTGATGAAAAACAAGGAAATGGACCACATAAATGCGTACGTTTTCTATTCTTTTAGATCTTTTTTATTGTTATGCCTTTCTTAGCTTCATGAGTTCGTTGGTTTTTGACGGACTTGCTGAGGCCGGATGTAAAACGGCAGGTTGACAAGAAGCTGCTGCAGAACGAAACCCGCGCTTTGACATCTTTTGAGGACGGTGAAGTCTGAGTGCGAAACTACCGGGAAGGTCCGAAATGGATGCGCGGCAAGGGAGTCCAGGTGAATGACTACACCTGGAAACGACATGCAGAACAGATGCGTGCCACAGTGACCGGCGGCGGAAGCCCCAACGATGAACGGCAAGAGACCCCATATCCAGAGGTTCTGGTACCCCCTTCTGATCCTGTGGAGGTGAACCCTAAAACAAAAGAACTTGAGAGTTCGGATCGGAGGTAGCCGCCGCTGAACCAACTCAGTCGACACCCGAACGACCTGTTACGAAGAAACAAGAAAAGCCGATAGTCATTATTTACCTGACAATGTTGTCGACGATAAAGCGAAGGTTTGAAAATACGGCAACTCATTTTAAGCCAAGACATCGTGAATAATACAAAAACAAGCAAAACGATTTGGGAAAACAAAAGGATTCAGATCACTAATTTTCTCGTGCTTATTTTGCACGTGTAATATCTTGCATATTGCGATTGGTTGGTTAACAATTAAATTAGTTAGCGAGGTTTCCCCTGAGACCTCGTGTTCGTGAATTTGTCAGTACTAGTGTGGGGTCGGGATATGAATTTCTCTGGTCAACAATTGCGCTACACCTCATAATTATAACACACGATCTGCAGCAAAACAGTCCTATTATCTACCAAGAGCTAGAACAAACTACGGCCAATTTAATATTAGATTTCAGGGACCAAAAAATTGGAATTCAATTGAAGAACAAATAAAATTATTAACCTCACTGAGACAATTTAAAACAAGATTAAAAAACATCTTTTTATGTAAATACTGACCCTGCCTATTTCTCAAGATAATATGACTGTTTTCTCCTTTCTCCTTTCTCTTTTCCTTTTATACAAAATCAATTAAACTAAGTAAATACATTACTTCAATTGTGCGTTAAAATAGAATATTAGGGTTTTTATTTGTGCTTAAGTTTGTGTGTTTCGTGCCTGTGTGTGAATCGTACCCGACCTAATAATGTAATTTTCTTATTTGAAATCTGGCTTCCAGGCATTTTTAGCTTTTAAGTTATTTCTGGAAGCCAGTACCCTATATTACTTTCAACTTCCTTATGTTCACATTTCTCTATTGTAATTTAAAAGGGTACAATAAAGATGTTGTTGTTGTTGTTGTTGTTGGTAATCAATTATGCTACTTGGCTCCAGGAACGACCGCGCCAATGCCACGGATTTCGATGAATCACATTCAAAATGGCTACTATGAGAAAGCTTAGCTGAGTTTGTTTGGTCATCGCTTCGCGAGCCAGCTGTGATGCTACCGTTATATATGCATACATGCAAAGGTAAGACAAGTACTACTGTGTGCTGCTCTACTGTGTGCTGCATAAGTTTGAGCTCGATTATTCGACGCGAATTTCTTTGTAAAATTAGTCATTTTGTGGAGCTTGTTGGAATAGAGATGAACTCTCGGGGTGACCCTTTCCATTCATTATGAAGGGGAGAATTTGTTTTACTGAAAAGTTCAAAACTAACATAAATAATGACCAGACATAGTTTAAAGACGATATTTAAACTTTATTTTTACAATTTCATATATTACACTGATAACACAGAAACGATACGCTTGGGCTCCCTGTGATAAAGCTGGCTGTGTGTTGCTTGGACAGCGTTTCCCACTAGTTGAACCCGAATAATTTGCCACAAAGACGTGACATCTATAACATCATATTATTTTCCTGCCCGGAATGCCGGTTGTCCACCAAACATATTAGCTGGGATAATAAAAGTATGTTGCTATGGTAACGGTTCCCACGGTCACGTGATTCAGGGACAAGCATTCCGGGCAAAGAAAGTTGCGGATGGGTCTGATTGTTAGAAATCTATGCCAACAGGCTGATGCTAACCTTATGTATTTCCAAATTAGGATCTATGTGCCCCATTTCGGGAAAAAGAAAATTCTTGCAGTAACCCCTTATCTTTTGTTGCCAATGCCCTACACAAATACAACGCCAACATCCAATTTCTTCACCAATTCTTTAAGTTCAAGTTTAGCAATTCCACATTCCATCAACCCATTCCGGTTCCTGTATTGCTAAGTTATGGTCAATATTTACATATTGCGTGACTTACGCGTGACTTACTGCATGTCTCAGTCAGTAAACATGGAGCTTTCCTGCAGTTTTCTCTTCGCTTTTTTAACATTATGTACCTTATTTACGAAAGCCTCCTGCGCCAAAATCCTTGCTTTACCCTACAACTCGAGAAGTCACTACTTTGCAATGAAGTTTATCGCCGAGGAGCTGGCACAGCGTGGACACGAGGTAGAACTATATGTAAATATTCTCGTACTGTAGCTAACATGAACGGGTTTGTCATAAGTATAAGGATGAGAAACCAACGCACATGAAATCACGGGGAGTTCATTTCAAGTGCAAACTATTTATCTGGTTGCAGCTAGGCTTTTTCCTCTCGCGAGAGGTAGTCAGCTACTGCGAGCATTGATCAGAGCTGGGTTTATAATCAGGCTTGATTAATTACGACTGGTTAGTAACGGCTTATACAGCACTTTATTTCCATTTTTGAGTTTCCATCACTTGTCGCTGTTGGTTAACGTTGGTGAAGGTTAAGTTTATATACAGCCAGGATGGAATATTGCATACACACATAAACTTTATTACTACTGATACTTGCAAATCACGGACTTTGGGATGATAACAGCTAAAGTGACGTAACATAACTATGTTAATTCCGAAAGTTGAAGAAACGGACCATCTGAAAATTGATTTGGGGGGGGTTACTCGAAAAAAAATTTGCACTCCTATTGCTGCAATAATTTGTTTTTTAAGGCATTCGGTATTTGGGTTTTACATCAAGAACATTTTACACAATTTTAATGTTTCTAGATTTATGGTATTTTCCATGACACATTACCTTTGTTTAGTAGAAAGCATATATATATAGTTACATGTATTCTTCTGGAAATCTCTACCTCACCCTCCTTCCCGGATGGATACTTGAAATTGTACTGTTAATTCGTGCATCATATTGCATTCTAGTGCATCATATTGCATTGTTCCGTAGTCTCAATAACAAAATAACAAAATGAAAAAGTGCATGCTCAGCATTGGCATATATAAGTATTAAATCTCCTGGACACGAATGCATTGTCTGTCCTATGGCAATGTGCCTTTGATCATGAGCTTAGATACTCGATTCCCATCCTGTGTATGGAGGGAAAAAGCAGATTGTCTTAAAATGTTTCGATTTTTTTTAGATTTTACTGCTCTCTAAAACACTGGTTTCCTAAACTGGAGACTAAACATTGGCTTGACATTACAACAACAATTTCATTAGATTTTACATGACAAGTACGTCAAAACTTTGATGACCCCCC